>NW_020872279.1:391839-431839 GCF_003789085.1 Penaeus vannamei
ACATTATTACAAACAGCTACTTATCGGCTTCCGCTTCTTAAGGATAGCAATAAATGCCTTATGCAACTGCCCTTATCTTTGACTAAAAGGAAGGGATAACCGGCGCGTTGAGGAGCTGATATTTTTTTTTTTTTGATGTGTGTGTGAAAAGGGGGGGGGGAGAGATTTTAATGGGTGTCCCCCTCCCCTCCCCTCTCCCCTCTCCCCTCTCTCCTTAGCCTTCTAACCTTTCCCCTCTCTTCCCTCCCCCTCTCCCTCTCCCTCTCCCCCTCTTACCTCTCCTCTACCCTCTACCCCTCCTACCCTCTACCCTCTCCTCTCTCCTCTCTCCCCTCTCCCCCACTCTTCAGGTCGACGCCCTCCCTCCTCTTCTTCTCCTGGCCCTCTTCTTTCCTTCTCTTACGCTCTTTCCCAACCTCTCTTGTCTCCTGTTTCTCCACCTTATGTTTTTCCTCGTTTTCCTCTTCTACTTTCTTTTCCTCCCCTTCCTCTCCTTCCCCATCCTCCTCCTTCCTACCCACTACTTCGACCCTTCTTTCATCTCCCTTCTACAGCTCCCCCTCCCCCTACCCCTCCTCCTCCCCCCTACCCCCTCTTCCTCCTCCTTACCCTCCTCCTCCTCCTCTTTCTCTTCCTCCTACTCTTTCCTCCTCCTCCTCTTCTTCCTCTTCCTCTTCCTCCTCCTCCCTCCTCCTCCTCCACCTCCTCCCTCCTCCCCCTCCCCCTCCTCCTCCTCCTCCTCCTCCCACCCCTCCTCCTCTCCACCCCTCCTTTCTCTTATCTCCCCAACTTCCTTGTCCTTCCTCCGCACTCCTTTCCCTCACTCCACCTCGAATCACCAACGGGAGTGGTCGTCAGGTGTGCCTTGTCCTCCTTGTGTTAATATTTTATTTTCCCTTTTTTCGGAAGGAAGGGTGTCGGATGCCGTTTCCAAAAGAAAAAAAAAATCCACGACGGACCTAATAGAAAGTGTTCTAGGAAATCATACCTTATATTATTATTATTATTTTTTTTTTATGATTTCCTACTTTGTAATGCCTGAAGGTGACATGCAGAAGGCACAGAACTGACCATGCACATAAATATTCTATGGCATGTCGCCTCACTCGAGCTAAAGGAAAGAGCGAGATCGAGTCGACGTCGGGGCGATCCTCTTCAACTTGGTCCTCGTGGTTATTTCAACGTGTAACTCGGCTGTGCTGGGTGCTAGATATACCGTATGTGCAGATACATACGGTATATACATGAGAGAGACAGGCAGGGAGACGGGTACTGATACGGAGTGACGGAAGGACGGAGGGACGGAAGGACGGACGGACTATACGGATGAGACGGACTGACGGGACGGAAGGACGGAAAGGACGGAAGGACGGACTGACGGAGGACGGAAGGACGGAACTGACGGAAGGACGGAAGGACGGACTGACGGAAGGACGGACGGACGGACGGACGGACTGACGGAAGGACGGAAGGACGGACGGACGGACGGACGGACGGACTGACGGAAGGACGGAAGGACGGACGAACGGGCAGTCAGTTATACAGTCAAACAGTCAGACAGACAGATAGACAGAGGCAGTGACAGAAAAGAGTCTGAGACAAAGTGACGGACAGACAGGCAGAGATAGTGAGTAAAAAGACAGAAACAGAGAAGCAGAGACAGACAGACAGAAACAGAAACAAAGACAAAAAAAAAGAGAGACAACAGAGAAGCAGAGACAGACCGACAGAACACGACAACAAACCGACAGAAACAGAAACAAAATAAAAAAAAAATAAGAAAGACATATCCAGCCAAAACGACAGACAGAGAAAAGGAGACCACATATTTTACCTCCCATCTACCACGAGCCGCTCAAACACCCACCTTCTCTCTCTCTCTCTCCGTCCTACAGAGCGGCCGGGACATTCGGATGTTTCTCTCCAGCGATAAGATTCCGACGTCCGGTATGGCTGACGACATGATCACAGGTAAGAAAAAAAAATAAATAGATATATAAATAAATAAATAATAGATAATAATAATAGTAGTAGTAGTAGTAATAAATCTCCGTTGTGCGCACTTCTCGTATGCGCTGTGTGCGTGCGTCTGCATGTGTGTTTGTGTGTGTGTGTGGGTGTGTGTGTGTGTGTGATTGTATGAGATGCTCCTGTCTTGTCCTACATCAACCTGCCGCTCACCCAGTTTGCCTTGATTGGTTTCCTACCCTGTCCTACAGTGTCCTATGTATCTGTGTCACTGGGGGTCGAGGCACTTGGGGGAGTGCCAGATGCGAGAGGATGAACTGGGTCAAAGGTCACGGTAAGCTGGCGCGAGGGGTGTCATCGGTGTGACCGCTGTATATAAGGTCAGAGCTGGAGTATGTAGAGAACGGTGAAGCAGCGATGTTAGGGTTCAGTACATGGCTCGGGTTTAACTGATGTACTTTTTTTCTTTAAGATACGTGTGTGGGTGTGTGTGTGTGTGTGTGTGTGTTTTGTGTTTGGTGTGTTTGTTTGTGTGTGTGTGCGTGCGTGCGTCCGTCCGTCCGTGCGTGCGTGCTTGCGTGCGTTTAGTCATTTCCACTCAATACTCCAAGACCACTGACCAGAAACAATTCAATCCCATTTCTCACTACATCATTTCTCCCTCGACAAAAAAAAAAAGAATCTTACTCGAATCAACGCAACAAAATCATACATCTTTATCCCAAGCAAATAACGACTCAAACCAGAGCGAGCCTTGAGGTGCATGCCGGTACTTCCAAGCACAGAGAAAGGCGGTGAACAGAACATCGGCCTTGGGTCTTTAAGAGAGAGGGAGAGAAAAATGAGGAAGAGGAAAAGACGGAAAAGAGGCCACATCTCACCCCGGGAAAGGAAAAAGTCATATTTTTTCTTTACGATCGATTTTCTTTGTTAACATCCGTAGGCAGTAATAAAAAGCATGATTTATAGGTAGTGATTAAATTGCTTAAAGAGAATGCAAAGGATATTAGACGTCCTTTGTGTGTTTTGTATTTCACTTCCTAGTACTATATGTAAACAAAAATATCATAGAAATAAAAATTAAATGTCTACACTAGAACTGTCCTTAGCAATGGAGACGATATTTTACATTTAAATTTGTGAATGAAATTATGATCCAGCTCTCATGTACATAATCAAGTCAAATTACAATATTTCCAATAAGTATTCTAATGTGTATTATCATTAGTTGTTTAAGTAAAATGTACGTAAGTGTCTCCTTATATACCGTTCTCTTACATCGTTGGTTGACATATCAGAAAACGTATAAAAAAAAATAGGATAAACTATAGAATTTTAGAATGATACTTTTCGGGTTAGGACATTTATACGGGATTTCTTGTTATAGACACTAAATATGTTCTCTCTCTCTCTCTCTCTCTCTCTCTCTCTCTCTCTCCTCTCTCTTTCTTTTCTCTCTCTCTCTCTCTCTCTCTCTATCATATATATATATATATGTATATATATATATATATATATATATATAATATTATATATAATATATATATATATATATATATAATATATATATATATATATATATATATATACTTACATATATATATATATAAATATATATATATTATATATATATATATAATATATATATATACATATATGTATATATGTATATATATATATATATATATATATATATATGTAGTGTGTGTGTGTGTGTGTGTGTGTGTGTGTGTGTGTGTGTGTGTGTGTGTGTGTGTGTGTGTGTGTGTGTGTGTGTGTGTGTGTGTATGTGTGTATACATATGTATTTATATATACATATGTTAAATATATATATATATATATATATATATATATATATATATATATATATATATGTATGTATGTATGTATGTATGTATATATATACATACATATATAAATTCACATATCATTAACATGGGAGGGTAAGTGGGTGTCAGTGTGGGCATGGATTTGAGTCTAGTTTGTATATTGCGTGTGCTTTAGCATGTGTATCAGTTAACTTGTGTGTGCGTGTACTTATGCTTTCGCTCGTAGTTAAGACTTACCTCAGATCCCGGTGAATGCAACGGGTCCGCCCAGCCACCGGCAAAACACGGAGGCACTGACATCAATATCCAAAAACTCCCGGGAGCTTATTTCCACATACCGTACCAACCGACAACCATAAACACTAAAAATGATAATAATGATAATAAAAGAAAAGAAAAGCGAATAACCGTTAACGAGACACTAGCCAATTTACAACATCAACAACCCGAAGATAGACACTCGCTTGTTCTCTACTGAACACCCGAAGGTAAAGGTTTGTACAGCGGTCGTCTGCTAGTACAGCTGCTGTGTGCTATCGTCCTGGTACAACAGTCGTGTGCTTGCGTCCTGGTACAACGGTTGTGTGCTTGCCTCCTGCCTTCCCTTCTCGGTCTCGGGTCAAGTGGTTCATTGCGCAAAAACAAGTGAGCGTCGAGTCGGCTTTTTTTGGGTAGGATTCCAGTTCCAGTTTTTCTCGCGACTTCTGTCCCCAATACCCGTCAGGGGATTTGGAAGATGATGAGTCATGTCTTTGATTTATTTATTCGTTGGGAAATTAAGTGTCTTTTAGTCATGTATTTATTGGAGAATTAAACGCATTTTATTTATTTATCTATTGAAAAATGAAGCATGCTTTCATTTCTCGGAAAATCTAACTTCTTTATGTATTGAAAAATAATTTTCCATTTACATGTTTATTGGAAAATCAAGCATGTTTAATTCATGCATTCAAATGGTCTTACTTATTCATTTATAAAAAAAAATAGAACAGTTATAGAAGGGACAAAGCGAGTAGAAGTTGCATCATCACAGCAGTCATTCAGTCAGGTCAGTCAGTCAGGAATTCAGTCAGTCAGTCAGGAATTCAGTCAGTCAATCAGTAATCAGTCAGTCAGTCAGTCAGTCAGTCAGTCAGTAAATCAGTCAGTCAGTCAGGAATTCAGTCATCAGTCAGAATTCAGTCAGTCAGTCAGGAATTCAGTCAGTCAGTCAGGAATTCAGTCAGTCAGTCAGTCAGTCAGTCAGTCATCAGTCTCAGTCAGTCAGGTCAGTCAGTCAGTCAGGTCAGTCAGTCAGTCAGTCCAGTTAGTCAATCAGTCAATAGTCAGTCACTCAGTCAGTCAGTCAGGAATCCAGTTAGTAAATCAGTCAGTCAGTCAGTCAGTCAGTCTAGACGCCTCCGCCTTTTTTTAATGAGACGAGCAACCACTAAATTCTGAGGTGAACGTACGTAGGAGGAGATGGCTGGCTAACCTTGGCCTAGTGTCCCCGCGAGAAACATCTGATTCTGTTGATAAATTCCTTCCTCTTTATATTCGTGTGTTAGTCGATTATGGAGGCGAGATAGAGTGATTGAGAGTGGTTAATTAATGGACTTTGGCAGATTGTGTGTTAAAGTTAGCAGCACAATATATATACATAAGAAATGAAGGAAGTGCACACGTTCTTCTCCCCCTATAAGGCTTAGAGGCGAGGGTGTAGTTATATACTGTAAATATATGCATATGTATACCCACACACATACACATATATTTCGATATTATTGTTATTTTCAGTTATCATTATCATCATCATCATTATTATTATTATCATTGTTATTATCATTATTATTAATATAATTATCATTGTTATCATAATTATTATTGGTAGCATCATCATTATCATTATTATCATTGTTATTATCAGTAGTAGTATTAGGCTATTATTATCATTATTATTATGATATACATAGATAGATAGATAGAAAGACATAAGTATACATCCATTTACGTATGCGCACAGGCGAAGTGAAAGTCCCATGAAAGTGACCGAAGTGAGAAAGCCAAGCTTGCCTAATCGCAACATTTAACTTGATGACATGCAAGTTCTGACCCCGGGTAGTTCCTCTTTTGGTCAGTTGTTGGTCATTCGTATTATCGTTTGATTTATTACCAAGCGCAGTATTACTTTTGCTTGAATAGTATTGTTGTATTGTGTCTGGAAATGTCAGATGTGTATAGATGCATGTATGGATATATATTCGCACACACACGCACACACACACAAAGATAAACACACACACACACACGCACACACACACACACAAACACAAACAAAAACACACGCAAACAAACAAAAAAACACAAACACACACACAAAGACAGACAAACACACACAAGCACACATAATAGAAATATACAGAGAAAAATAAGATGTAGACAAAGAGAGAGAGGGTAAAGAGTCACAGTGAAGGGGAGTGAAAGGATGCATACAGAGGAAGTCAAAGAAGCAAGGAGGCAGAAGGACACAGAGAAGGGAGAAAGCAGAGAGGTAGAGAAGAAAAAATAGTGAAATATATTATACAGACATATATACATATATACAAATGTATATATATATAGTTTCATATATATATATATATATATATATATATATATATATATATATATATATATATACATGTGTGTGTGTGTGTGTGTGTGTGTGTGTGTGTGTGTGTATGTATGTATAGATAGATATATAGATAAAAAAATACATATACATATAAATATGCATATACATTATATATACTTGTATATATATTGTGATATATGTATAATATGTATATATCATATATACAAGTGTATATATATATATATATATATTATATATATATATATATATATATATATATTGCGTGTGTGTCTGTGTGTGTGTACGTAGGAATGTATGTACATATATATGTCTGTTGGCGTGAATGAAGTTGCCTAATATCGTTAATACACACAATAGACATCTGAATCCATGCGGCTTTCGGCAATCCCGGGTTGCGTTCCCAAAAGCCAACAACAATCATATATCAACTGGGATGATTGGATTGGACGGGATTGCGCGTGGGATTGGCTGGTCACAGTGCCTTGTATGAAGTGTTGATGGTTATGAAAAAGAGATTGTGTGTGCGTATTCATCACACGCGCGCACACACACGCACGCACACACACACACACACACGCACACGCACACACACACACACACACACACACACATATATATATATATATATATATATATATATATATATATATATATATATATATATATATATATGTGTGTGTGTGTGTGTGTGTGTATTCATGTATATATATTATTTGTCTATTATATACATACATACATACATTGTCTATAATGTATATATATTGTATATACATATATATATACATACATAAATATGTATGTATGTATGTGTGTGTGTGTGTGTTATATGTAGGTCTGTATACATGCACGGTGTTTGTTGAGAATATTAAGATTTTCCGGCAACTCACGGAAATGACATGGAAACTCCCACCTGTTCCTAGTAGCCTTGCTAGTCTTGCGAAGGTCGGTTAGAATTTAGCTATCAAGGAGAAGGAAGCTTCTATCACAATTAAATTCTTATTGCAATAAAATCCAATTGTTTTGAGCAAAATAAACCAGCACCAAACTTAAACGAGAGAGAAAATGTTGACAATCTTCATCTGTTGAGGAATGTGGTCGGTACCCCACTCCCACTACCTCCCCCCCCCACTATACTCCCAATGCCCCCCCCCCCCCAGTCTCTACCCACCTCTGGATGGTGCCTTCCTGCCTTCCCTACCCCGAGGGCACGGCCACTGCGGGCATGAATGGCAGATATAAGTAGAAAGGGAACCGCGGTGGGTATACTGGAGGAAGGTATCAGGTTTTGGATAAAGATTTTATCTCCATACTACATTTTGTATATGTTCATTACCCTTCGATAAAATATAAATAAAATAGACACTGCTAATTCTTTAAGAAAAAACAAGGAAATTACTTAGGATACTTAGGGTAGCAAATGTATTACCGACGTGGAAACCCAATAAGCCAGAAGTCTATGGGCAAGGTCGAAGGAGACTGCGCGAGGAAAAGGGAATATAGGGAGAGGTGAGAGAGGGGAGGGGAGGGTAGGAGATGGGGCAGGATTACTCAGCGGGTCTCGTAGGTCCCTCGCCAAGCACAGTCTAGAGGAGCTGTTAGTGCGAAGGTGCAGCACGTCCTAACGCGTTATTGTGTGTGCTGTTGCTTGTGTTTCCTTCTCCGTTGGTGCTGGTGCGTTGGTGTGTCGGAATAAGTGAAAGGAGAGACATTCGCAATGGAATACAAAATTGGTGAGTGTGTGATTATCGTGAATGAAAAATACGCCCAAAGAGAAATTAAATGATTGCAAGAAAATAAACGATGTTATCACTTCAGATATCGGAAAAAGGTGGATATTGTTTCACTCGAAGGAAATTAATTTCTTTTGTTATTGATAGCAAAACGCACTGTAAATATACAACTGCATATTACCCATTCCACAAGAAAAGTACAGAAGAAAGAAATAATTATGCTTCCACGAAACTACGGAACAAAATACATTAGATACATAGTCTGTACGAGGGACAAGGCCTGCTGTGTATGTTTAGTAGCCTTAAATCACATCTAATTGAGACCAACACGTAGGCATGGAAGTGCGTGTGTCTGACCTTGCCATAGCCAACTCCCGAGCCAAATAAACCCCCCCCCCCCATTTCTCTCTACTTCCAGACAACTGGGAAACACCAGACCCGAACATAACCTCGACCCAAAATGACACAAGCTACAGCGTCTCTTGTAACTACGACTACATACCGACAATTCCGGAAACGAGTGAAGGTGAGTTTTCTTTTCCCTAAAGCTATGCGTAGATGGATATTGGCTGAGTAAACGCTATCAACATCTATGAGCTTTGTTGGTCTCTTAAAACGAAGCCTTATCGATATAGAAACTTGGATATTATTACTGTTTATCCGTATGCTTATGTTTATATGATTTACAGGTTATATGGTTATGGCCGTAGGGAATAAGTGTTATTGGAATTTTATATGCTCAAAGATAAGTCTTATTACTATTATTGTTTTTTACAAGACGTTTTGCCATATTGTATTCAACAGTATCAAAAGGAGTTACAGTGTATTACAAATACTATTATTTAAACCTTTACTGTCATAAATTGTGATGTTTGGGTACGTGTACTAATTTTACTATAAATTCCTTTATCACATCAAAGACAAAATTGTAATAGTTCTGTTTTCAATCTATCGTTTATTCTACTTTCTTGGATAGTTTATATTCATTACATATTGAATAAGAACATGGCCTGAATATGTATATTAGCCGAATTACATTGCAACTTTTATTCGTGAAGCCACCCATTTCAAAATGTCTTATACGTTGCAAACCATTAATAAAATATAGTAATGTTTTTTTCCCACAAGACTTTTTTATTGTTTCCTCATTTTTTATCACTAGTAAATTGACCATAAATACAGTCCGTTAAATTTCATTGTCGTTATCATCGCCGCCGTCCTAATTATTCGTTCGGAAGTCAGCCATTCAATAACTCTGATTAAAACTGTAGCTGTAAATCATTTTCATTCCTATATATTTTTATTTGGCGTTATCACCGTCACCCTGTATTGCCGACAACATATTTCTGAGAGGAAATTCTTCCACGGGACATGTTTTTTTATCCTACTATCTTCACAGAACAATGGTGTGTTCAAGCAGCTGATTTCTGTCAGTGATAACATCAAATAAAAGTAATGATTATGAAAAAATATATATATTGCCTCCCCTCCTTTCTCTCCCACCTCGCCCCCTCCCCTACTTCATCTACTCGCTTCCTTCCTCTTGTTCCTCCCTTCTTCTTCCTTCTTTTTCCCTTCCTTTCCTACCTCTTTTCTCCTTACTTCTCTTATCCTTCCTCTCTCCCTCTCCGACATCCTGGGGCTCTTCCCCCTACTCCTCTCTTCTCCTCTTCACCTCTCCCCCCCCTTCTCTCTCTTCTCTCCCCCACCTCCATCCCCTTCCCCTCAGCTTTCACCTCCCCCCCCCTCCCTCTTTCCCTCGCCTCCTCACCACATGCCCCATTCTTCTCCTCTCCTCCCTTCTCTTCTTCTCCTACAAATGAATATATACTTCTCTCCCCCTCTCCTTCCTTTCCCTTCTCGCCTTCTCCATTCCCCCTAATTCTCCCTTATTTTCTCAGCTTTATCACCTTTCCTTTCTCACTTCTTCCTCCTTGTTTTCTCCACTTTCTTTCGCTCTCCACCACTTTCTCACTCTCCCTTTCCCCTTCCTTTCTCCCTCGCCTCCTCCCCCCTCTTTTCCCCTCTCCTCTCGTGCCTTCCCTTTCCACTTTCACCTGCCCTCTCCTCTCTCCCCTCTCTCTCTCTCTCGATTCCTCTTCCTTACTCTCCCTATCCCTTCCTCCCTACTACCTCCCTCACCTCCTTACCCTTAGATTTTCCCCTTATCTATTCCCCTTTCCTCTCTCCCTTGCCTCGTCCCACTTCTCTCGCCCGCCCTTTTCTCCTTCCTCTCTCCCTTGCCTCCACCCTTTCTTCTCCCACTGCATCATCTCCCTCCCTCTCCACCTCACTTCCTCCCCAATCCTTCTTCTCTCTCCCTCTCCCCCTCCCCTATCTTCTCCTTTCTTCCCCCCTTCCTCCCCCTCCCTTTCCCACAACCTCACTCCTCCCCACATCCATACCTCCTACCCCCAACCACCCCCTTCTCTCCCCACTCCTCTCCTCCCTCTCCCCACTCCCCCCTTTCCCCTCCACTCCTAACCTTTCTCCGCCTCCCCCTCCCCTACCTTTCCCCACTCCCCCACTCCCCACTCCCCCACTCCTCCCCCGCACGGAGCATGACGCATCGCTTATCAATTTGTACCGGAGAATGATAAGAGAAGAAGGAAGTAACGCTGATAACAGTATATGAGGGAGAGAATGGCTGAAAGTTGGCGATTTCGTTTCCTTACTTTTACCAATGTTCTTGTTCATCATCTTTGTTGTTGTTCTTGTTATCGTTGTTGTCATATCCCTTTTCATCATTGTTATAAGCATCATGAGCTTTATTATATTATCATTGCTATTATTACCATAATCATTATCGTTATTTTTGTGATCACTCGTATTTCTAATGATCATTATCATTAGTGTTGCTGTTGATATTATCATTGTCTTTTATAGCTATCATCATTAGCATCATCATTCGTACATCTATTTCTGTTGTATAACTAACAATATTAATTGAAGGTGAAACGGTATTAAGCCAATTATTCTCCTTACTATAAAAAAAAAATCTTAAGGCTTATGAAAATATCCGGATAATAAAGAAAAATCAGACAACGAACATATTACCTAATTTTTGCCATCAAAATAAAGATGTCTCAGATAAGTTCATTAACTTTCTATTTCCAGCTTTGGGAGACTTTGGCGTCTCGATGCTGACCTCAGGAGTGATTCTGACCATCGCTTTATTCGGCCTTTTCGCTGAACAAGTTTACTATACCTACACCACGTGCCACAAGGTCTTCAGAAGACATATCATCTGGATTACTTCAGTCTACCCAGTAAGCAAAGGTTTCGTTTTCTCTGTTTCGTGTTTTGCAGTTTTCTTTGGAATCATTTTGTTCTTTGAGGTGTTTATTTTTTTGTTGTTTGTTGTTTGTGTTTTAGTAGCATTTCTCGACACGTGGTTGTGCACTCGAAATATTAGTGTTCGTAAAACGTCGTCAAAATCAGTGTTTCCGATATGGAATAGGTTGTCAAGTAGTATATATTACAATATGGCGCTTGTGCTGTTTGCAGTCAATCAAATGATGTCGCTCTTGTCAATAAAACTAAGACAAAATATGTTCAGTACTCAGAACTTTATAACAGGATCAGATTACATAAATGCAATCGCAAAATAAGCACATTATAACTTTAATCCTGTTTTTCCTGGTTTTGATGATTACTTGGTGCAAGTGATACTGATTTTAACCGATTTGTTTTAGAGTGATTACAATTTTATTACAGAAGTGATTAGTTTAGTGTCTATCTTATCAATTTGATTCACAAATGTGATGTTAGTCTTCGTTATATTAAAGACATTCTTAATTCATGATATATTTAATCTGTAACCAGTTCATTAGTTTACGGTTTCCTAATACCATGCACAACTAACTCATCAATATTCACCATATATATATAATATTATATATATATATATATATATATATATATATATATATATGTGTGTGTGTGTGTGTGTGTGTGTGTGTGTGTGTGTGTGTGTGTGTGTGTGTATACATATATATATATATATATACATATATATATATATATATATATATATATATATATATATATAATCAAACGCATCATTACTTGTGTTATGCTATTCATTAATCTTAACGTTAACCAACATTCATTAACTGATGCTGTTGTTAAATTACTCATCGTTTTTTCATGTTGATTTCTTGAAGGTTATGACAATGATGAGTGTGATCGCCACAGCCATACCCAGGGCGGACTCACTGTGCACAGCTGTAAAAGTCACGTAAGTAGGAATCTGTGAATTTAATGTATTTGGGAGAGAGAGAGAGAGAGAGAGAGAGAGAGAGAGAGAGAGAGAGAGAGAGAGAGAGAGAGAGAGAGAGAGAGAGAGAGATGGAAAGTGAAAAAATAAAATAATAATAATACTCTAAAAAAAAAAAAATACACATATCAGAATCTCAAAAATTTACCCCAAAAATCTTAACCCATTCACAACCCGCTTACAATCCCAACTCACACCCCATTCACACACCCAACTCACAACCCATTAACACACAGGTACATGTCCATAGGAATCAGCCACTTCACTGACCTGACCACAGGCATGTTCGGAAGTGAGAAGGCAATGCTGGCTTACCTCGAGGGCAGGCCACTGAACCTTCAAGTTGGACCTTGGTGTTGCTGTATGCGGTGCCTCCCCTCGCCGCCCGTGAACAAGTAAGACTGTGGTTGGTGATTGTGTTGTTTCCCTTTGGTGTGATTGCTGTTCGTTGCAATGACTGTTAAGAAGTATGATTGTTGGTGACTGTTTTTTTTTCGTTAATAAGGAGGATTGCGGTGGTGATTGCACTGTGATTGTTGGTATGTTTGGTTGTTGGAGAATGTCGTGATTGTTGGTAAGTGTGATTGTTTTGACTCTTAGTAAAGTATGAGTAAACGAGTACTATTATGACGCTGATTGTTATTTCACGTTAACAAGAAAGATTGTTGATGACTTGTTTTCCCGTTAACAAGTAAGAGAGAGAGAGAGACTTTAAGGAAAAGCAAAGAAAGATATGGAAAGTGAGAAAAATGAGAACACAAAACTCGCTATTTTAAGACCTACAAGAAGATTGTTGTGCTGACAGTTGTCCTTACTGGCTCTCGTCCTCATATTTTTCGTCTACAGTCTCAAATCACTTATTGTTATATTTTTCCTCAACACCATAACATAAATCTCTTAATTTTCAGTCATGAATAGCTCAATTATGACAAATTACTCAATCAGTTATATGATTATAAATTTCTTAATATGTTAAATTATCATAATAAATCTATTTGTCACAGATTCACAATAAACTGCTTAATTAGTTAAATCATGATAAATATCTTAGATTATCATAATAGATTTCTTAATTCAAAAATCTTGAATATCTTAATCAGTTAAATGATCATAAATATCTTAATATATTAAATTACCATAATAAATCTTTGTCACTTAAGTTCTCATAATGAATTTCTTAATTTGTTAAATCATTTTAAATATCTTAAATTGCCATAATAAATCTCTTAATTACTTAAATTATAATAAATATCAGTTAGATTGCCAGAATAAATATCTTAGATTATCATAAAAAATATCTTATTTCGTTAAATCTTAATAAATGTCTTTGTTAAAATCTCATAACAAAACTCCAAATTAGTTGGGTTATGTTAAATGTCTTAGATTATTTTAAATCTTTTAGTTAAATCATCATAATAAATCTCTTATTTCGTTAGGTTAATCAATAAGTCTCTTAGTTGAAATGTTACAATAAAACTCTTAATTAGTTAGATAATAAATCCCTTTGTTTAATTGTGATAAGTCTCTCAGTGAAATTATAATTTACCTCATACTTAAATTAAGATAAATCTCAAAGTTGATTTATAATAAATCTCGAAGTTAAATCATAACATCATAGTTGTAAATCATATATCATCATAATCTCATAGTTGATTTAAAATAAATATCTACGTTAAATCATAACAATCTCATAGTTGATTTAAAATAAAATATCTACGTTAAATCATACACAAATCTCATAGTTGATTTAAAATAAATATCTACGTTAAATCATAACAACTCTCATAGTTGATAATATCTACGTTAAATCATAACAACTCTCATAGTTGATTTAAAATAAATATCTACGTTAAATCATAACAACTCTCATATTGATTTAAAATAAATATCTAACGTTAAATCATAACAAATCTCATAGTTGATTTAAAATAAATATCTACGTTAAATCATAACAAATCTCACCAGTTCAAGCGATTCCTTAACCTTCCAGGACCCGTATCCGCATCGTCCGCTGGTTGCTGTGGCAGATGCCCTACACACAGGCCATCTACTTCATCATGACTCTCCTGTGGTCCGTGGCTGAGAGCGAGTCCGATGGCACTGTGAGTTGAGAATGTTTACTCTTGCGATCTGCGGCTGGTTCTCGTGTGCTTTTCTTGTTCTTTCTGTGTCTTTTTGCTTTGTTTTTTTGCTCCGGTCTGTCTTATTTTTTGTCGGTGTATTTCTGTCTTTTTGTCTTTTTCGTCTTTCGTTCTATCTATCTATCTCTATCTCTATCTCTATCTCTATCTCTCTATCTCTCTATCTCTCCATTTATTTACCAAATATCCAATAATAGCACCTTTCATCCAGTCTAATATTTCACCATACCACAAGGCTCATAAACGGTATAGATATTAATACTATAAGACCCAACCACCCCAATGCTCCTTTCCTCTCCGCCCCCTTTTCTGCAGCAAGTTGATTCCAACAGCCTAACAACCCTAATGCTCTTTTCCTCTTCTTCACAACAGGTCGATCCGAACGAAAACTACCTGTGGCTAAACACCCTTAACTTCACCTCGTTTATCTGTGGTGTTTATGCCCTCCAGATCATGGCAGAAGCAGGAACGGTACCTCTGGAGGACTATAACTACAAGGTAAGTCTTATTTTGTTTTCGCTTGTTTGTATGTTTGTTTTCGTGGTTATTTATATTGTTTAATCGGTTACTTTAATGGTCTGATGATTGCTTTTGTTTTTTTTTTTTTTTTTTATTCATTCAAAAAACTGATGATGATGTTTTTAGATGTTTTTGTCGTTTTTCAAAATCTTTATTCTCCCCAAAGGGATATCTTTCTTTGAACAGACGTTTATTTAAACAAACCACAGGAAAAATAGGGACTCAACCCCTAACTAAAAACTCTAAGGTTACCATGTTAAACGCCCGCACTCTCTCTCTCTCTCTCTCTCTCTCTCTCTCTCTCTCTCTCTCTCTCTCTCTCTCTCTCTCTCTCTCTCTCTCTCTCTCTCTCTTCTCTCTCTCTCTCTCTCACTCTCTCTCTCTCTCATTGGCAGCGAAAGTCGTTTTCGATGAAGACGCTCGTCCTTGTCACTAAGTTGCAGGGCTTTGTCTTCGACATCATGGCGACCTACAACGCCTTCCCTTGCATTAGCCCTTACATTTCCCCGCGCGTCTACAAGCAAAGTAAGTCCGGGATTTGTTTTTGTTTTTAACCAAGAAAGATAATGTCTTGGTGATCGTTTTTTTCTGGATAGTATGTCGCAGATGAATAGTTGTCTTAGATAAGCACAGTGAAATTGGATTGGGGTTTGGACGCTCTTCCTTAGGTAGAATATACTGAACGTAAATGAAGAAAAGTTTATAAATATGTGTGTATGCAATTATGCATATTTATGAATTAATTTATATACGTAAATGAATCATTTGCATTTTATTTAGCTTTGTTTATACAAGTTCTCTCAGTTTAAATGTTCTTTTTTGTGTTCCAAACGAACGTAGACTGGAAATAAACGAGTTTGTAGTTCCGCGATTAATCATTTCTAGGTGACCCTTTGTCTCTTTTAATGCACGTCATTTCAATTGGTTCATGCTAACGTAGATTAACCAGAAACGAGTCTATTTCTAGATCACGATTTTTTTTCGTAATGTACATAGAGAGATAGATACAGCAAAAGAGATTGATAGGTAAAGAGATGAAGATAGAGAGATGGATAGATACTGATATAATTAAATAGATAGATTGCTTATACTGCATGTGAATTTCTATTTATAATAAATCAGAACCTAAATTCACTAACCGGCATCTTGCCCCCTCCCCCCCCAGCCGTCGAAAACTGCATATACCTGATCGAGATGATGATCCTCGGCCCATACACCTATTGGCAGTTCCACGACGTAGCTTTCATGACCGCCAACCCGAAGGAACCGAGACACCTGCACGCGAGAGACTCCCCGAAGGAGGTCGGCATCACCACCATCTCGAAGTCGCTTCAGGCTGAAGGTCCTGCTGTCGGAGGAGGACCTCCGAGGGACCTTCAAGGACCTCACGAGGACCACTCGGCTTACGTCGATTTGTCGGCCATTGTGTTGCCTCAGACGCACACTCGAAGTAGCACGTGTGTGGCAGAGCAGCCCAGGAAGTCAACGATCGAGTATAGTCATAAAATAAGAGAAAATTTGGTCTAAATGTTGATTGAATTTTTAAAAAATATCAAAACTCTGCTTCTGGCCAGTTGTAGTTGTGTCAATACGCTTCGCATAATTAGAAAAAAAAATAGACGTTGAAATCGTTCGTGGATGTTTGACAGATTTTTTTATCTGTCGCTTTCACGACGAAAACATCTGATTCGGGTGTCATTTTTAAAAAGTACAAGAAAAGTTATTCGATAGATTGTAAATGAGCCTGCGTATTCACACATGTACTGAATAATGAATCCAGTACAAAAAGTACAAAGTACCTGGCCACTGCCTTCTTGCCTAGCATGGTATGTGCGAAATGCCAATGGCAAGAAACGTCAACTGCCATAATATATTTTCATTTCTATATATTACCAATGAAGAGAATAATGTGGAACATAGCGAGTATAAACAAGAAATAACATTGTTAGTGTCTATTTCAACGTATGGTTGACTTGTTATCAGTGCTCACAGTCGGCCATTTACACACCGTATCATTCGCATAAAGATGAATCAAACTTCATCTATGTAACATAATTTTCTAAAACCGACTGAAATCAAATTTCAGAAAGAAAACTATGATATTATACTAGAGCAGTTGCCATATATGATGTGGAAGAATTGTGTATTGCCTCTTTAAGATTTTACATTAAATGAGTTTTCTAAACCTTGGCTCATAAATAAACATCAGTGCAAATTGTGGCAGTCTTTGATATGATGCCTTGTGTTACCTTATTATCTTTATCCTCTAATAACAAAAATAAGGGAATACATAATGAAACTCTTATAAACACAATAAAGAATATTACTCCTGGCATAATTTCAGTATAGTCCCCGCACTCTCTTCCGCAGAATGAAGAAAAGTTTATAAATATGCGTGTATGTAATTGTGAACATCTACGTATGCATTTATATAGATATATAAACAGGATATAATGATGTATAAAGAAGCTCTAGGGTATCGTAAAGGTACAAAGGAGGTACAATGATGTGGTGGGGGATGAGCACAACTGCTAGGGAAAGTGTTCAGGACAAGTTCTTCCTTGCGAAATGGTGCGGGGAGTGAAGCTCACCCTGCGGGACGTCTTCACAGAGCCAAGGCTGACCTGGTTCCGTTCTGACCTCTACCAATGGAGCGGTCAGTGTTGATCTGGTGGGCTTGAGCCATAACATGGACCACAAAGCGTGGGCCTGGATCAGTTGTAATGTCTTTTGATATTTAGTGGCTAAAAAAATGTCCGAGTGTGGGTTCAAGGATGGTTTCTTGTACATTTATGAGATATTTATCCCTGATATATACAGATATAGATGGGCATTCGTTCGTGTGTGTGTATATTCATACATGACTGATCGCCGACCAATATTTATCTTCATAAAAAAATCATAAATTAGTTTCGGTATTATTTAGTCCCCCTCCACTTTTCTTAAATAAATAAAGCACGTGAGATGGGGAAGAAAACGGTGACGTTGCATTAGAAAGGTTGGATAAAAATAGGAATTATGTATTTCTTAGATCCTAATAAAGAACTCTTTATTCAATATATGAATTTGTTACATGATTTCAGTTTCCTTTGTTATCGTCTGTCAAACTAAAAATCGATAACTCTACAGATGGAAAAGCTTTTCCTTGAATGGTATGTCTGCTGCTAATGATGATAATAATAGTAATAACTTGAAGTACTCAAAGAGCGCATACCTCCGCCAAGCAATAGGGTTATTGATGCAATAAGAAAAAATCCTGGATCCGCATCATGATCCGGATCCACTACTTATGGCATCTAAATTGGGCCAAGACACACCTCTGGTAAAAAAAAATCATAAAACTTTTTGAGTTATCCTGCTTACAAACGAACAAACAATACCCGGATCGACACCAAAATTGAGGGACATCTAAGTTAAGCAAAGAAACACCTCAAGTAAAAATTTATAAACATCTGTTCACAAATCTTTGAGTTATTCTGCTAACAAACTAACAAACTACACAACGAAAAGAATGTGACCAAAAACATAACCTCCTTGACGGAGGCAATTATGATAATTATCATTTTTCATCATTGTCATTATTCTTATTGATATCTTTAAAATAATAATCATGATAATGGAAATAACGCTGATATTGATAATGAAAATAATAATGGTAATAATGATAATAATAATAATAGCAAAGCTGAAAATAATAATAATAAAGAAAAATGGTAATAATAGTCGTGGTAGCAGTAGAAGTGGCAGTAGTTGTAATATTGATATCAATAATACCAATAATGACGATAATAATAATAATAATGAGTATAATAACAATAATCGTATGAGAAAATCTATATAGTTTTGTGTGCTCCGTATATTTTGAAGCAGTTCTCTGAATCCTCCTTCTCTAAAAGCCTCTAATAACAGCACCACTATAAGGCAGACCTACGGAACACCATTAAAAGCCCTGGGTTGCTCCGTAATGGCCTCAACAGCCCCATACTGTCCCCTTTGCATCTCGTCGACTAATGGGTTTTCTGTGGACGACCCTTCCGACCTCTCTATCTGTGGCGTCACCGTGATCTGGGAGGTCTCCTGGCGCGACGTCCCTCCTTCAGCATCCCCGACGATGGTGATGGATGTGGTGACGCTGGCGGTGTCTCCCTCGGCTTTGTGCAGGTCCTCGACGTCCGCCGGGTTGGGCTTGAGGAATTCGTGGCTGTGGTATTGCCAGTACGTGTAGCTCCCGAGTACCATCATTTCGAAGATGTAGAGGGAGTTCACGATGGCTGGGGAGGAAGGGGAGAAGAGAGGGAGATTCTGTGGTTATGTTGATCAATATTTTTTTGGAAAAATGGATAAATGGTGAAAGTATTTTGAGTTATTAAAGGTTAGAAATATATGTACAATCTGTGAGGCAAACATTTTTTTTCTGCCTTTCTTTTCTTCTTTGTTTTATTGAGTAACGGCATTTCGAGATAATCTTAGTAAACTAGGAAGCTTTTTTTGTCCTACATTTGCTAAAGAAATCAAAGTGAAGAAGAAAGAAAAAAGAATGAAAAGGGGGAACTGTAGATAGAAAAAGCCAAAACTTTTCAGTCTATTTCTTCTCAGTGTTATGATCAAAGAGGTCGAGATTGGTGCAATATTTCTCCCTAAATTATTTCTATTTTCTGTGTATTACCTTGTTTATTAGTAACCCCTAGGCTGGATCAAAATGTCTGTTTAACACACACTAAGCACGTTATTGACTGATTAGTACATGAATTTAGGTCTTTCTTTACACTCCCGTCTCTAATTTTCTCTTTCTTTTCTCTTCATCCATCCATCCATCCATCCATGCATCCATCCATCCTTCCTTCCCTTTCCTTCCCTTTCCTTCCCTTTCCTTCCCTTACCTTCCCTCCTTCCCTTCCTCCTTCCCTCCCTCCTCCTCCCTCCCCCTCTGTCCACCTCCCTCTGTGCTGGCGCAGCGGTAAGGTGCTAGTCTAGCAATCTTGCGGACCTGCGTTTAATCCCACGCCCGGCCAGTGAGTGGTGACCCCGGCCACTCTGCACACAAGGGGAGATTTGGGCAAAAAACAGACAGTATGTCACAGCAAAGAATATCCATTGTAACAAATGGAATTAAAACTAAATCTTAAATCTAAATCTTAAATCTCTCCTCCCCCCTTCCCTCCTCCCTCCTTCCCCCTCCCCTTTTCCCTTCCCTCCTCTCTCCTTCCCCCTTCCCTCCCTCCCTCCTTCCCCTTTTCCCCTTCCCTCCCTCACTCTCTCTTAACACGCAGTCACTCTGGTCCTTACTTATCTTATAGACCGCAGGGGAGAGGTACGGGGCAACGCAAGGAAAAGCATTGTAGTTTCCCATGATGTCGAAGATAAAACTCTGCAGGTTTGTTATCAAGATGAGGATTTTCACCGAGGTAGACTTTCCCTGGAAGGATAAAAGGATAAGGGGGTTGAATATGGGATGGAATGTTGATAAATGAATAAGGAAGTGAAGAATTAAGGATAATTTGAGTGGATGAATAGCATTTGAATGAATAGGTTTTACAGGTCTTTTATGTATTTCCAATTAAGACTACTATCGTACATTGTCTGCACTGAAGGTTTCCATTCATGTGATTTCCCTTTTGGAGCCTGTCGTGTTTTTGGTTTGTATGTTTGTTTGTTGATATGATATTTCTTTTCTTAAAATTTCATTGATGTCATAATTCTTTATGAATGGCCTCTTATCGAACTGAACTAATACACATCGTTGGTTTATATGTATTTGCTTATTCTTCCTTGCTTTCTTTTTAAAGCTGAGCAAAAAAATAATAATAATTTGCTTTTTGCTTAGAGTCATTACCTCAAGAAGAACCTGCACAAAAACTCTCCAGATATTTTTTTATTTCGTTTGCGAAATTGATTAACAATCGAAAGCAAGTCAGCAGTATTGTAAAACAAGACAACCACGCATATTTTGAGGTAAAGGTTGATGATCAAGATAAAAACTAAACACCGCATCATCTGCAATAACTGTGGAAATTATCTTCATCACTGAACGAAAGGAAGAGCTTCGTTGATATGTGGGATCCACATGGTGTAGTGAGAACCACGGAACCATGTGTATGACTGTTACTTTTGTCTCACTAATGCTGTTGGAGCCTCGAAGACCAAAGGAAAGTTCATTGAATACCGTGATCGTTCTTCTGCTCGTCGGCCAGCACCACACAGTGAGGCTTTACACGTCCCTGTTTTCTCTTCGTTACTTGATTTGGAAGACATCGACGTTATAAAGTGTCCAGACCACTGAATCTCCAATATGCGCCTATAAATGCCCCCAGAGATACGAATGTAAACAACACTGAATGACAGTGCCAAAGCGACTGCAAGGCCTTGAGCACCGATCCTGATTTTTGCTCAGAAACAATCGCCTCTGCGTTCTTTCAGGCAGAATTGAACGATTTGGTAACAGATTTGCACCTCTTCAAAGAATCTTCTGTACTTTTAGCCTCAATGCTAAAAGAAAAGAGAATGTTGAAAAGTGGGACAAACATTTCTTTTATCGAAGATCTGCCGAGTTTGTACCTTTCTTTTACGATGAAAATTTTGTCACCATGTTTCAGGCCTATTAGCAGTGGTGGGCCTTAATGATTATTTGCCTGACAATTAGCGACTTTTCATCGATAGCTCAAAACGGAGCTTGAAATGTGTTTTACAACATAACACCAATGGATATGCCATTAGCCCATTCATCAGCGGTCAAATAACACTATGATCCCACTATAAAAATAAACAACTGGGTTCTCTGTTGTGATTTCAAAAGGTCAATATTCTTCTAGGGCTACATCACATGTTCGCAATATATCCTTGCTTTCTTTGTTTCTGGAGCTGTGCTAAATCTCAACATTCTGTCCAGAGGATTTTCTGGTGGGGGCGCAGGGGGTAACAACAATAAATCTGGGAGGCCGCCACACTATATATACAGGGGGCAATTACGAAGTCAATGACCATTGGGGGGTACACGGGGTGGCCAATCAGATTGTTGGGGTGGGTTCCCCCCGTGCCACCATGGAAGCCCCGCCTCTGAATAAGGATGTTTGCTTGAAATACATATGCAACACATTTCCTAGTTTGAGTGATAAGAAATTGAAAGGTGGTAAGAAATTGAAAGGATCCCAACTTCATTATAGTCATGATATCAGATGAATCCTACGCATGGGCTTCTTTACGGGGTTTTGGTTGAGAACTTCCATGGAAATCTCAAATCTAGTAATTACAAAGAACTGTCCAAAATATGGCCTCCAGGGCTTATGAACAAATATGAGCATCAAAGTCTAATATATCTACAGCCATCTAGGCCAGTTTTCGGAAAACCTTGAGGGTGTGAGCGAATAGCAGGTTAAATGTTTTCATCAAGACACCCAAATCAACGAAGAAAAAGATTGTTGGGACAAGGATATGACTGTTGACTACTGCTGACTTGTCGGTGACTTCTGCTTAAGTTTTGACTTTTGGCCATAAAAATCATGTAAACTGACATGATAGATTTTTTTCTTGTGTTTCTTCAAGCATTCTTTAGTTTTTTTTCCATCTAGTATCTAAATGATTAGTTTCTACTCACTTTTTTTCGTTTTTTTTATATTGATACATATGACAAATACAGTACTGCTTTACTTTTTCCCTGAAAATTTGAGTTTCAGTTGCAAGAGAACTAGAGCCAATGAGAGGAAATAAATGTGATATTCGAGATCGCCGCCCCTGAAATGTCTAAAATTAAGTCTTATATCTCTTGCAACAAAGAAAAAAATGTAAACTTGTGTTAATAGTAAGATAATAAAGGAGTGAAATATTCATAACACGTGAATAATATCAGTTAATAATGATAATATAAATTGATAACGACACTGCAATACTAATAGATAAATCAATTAATACAAACACGGTTGAACTGCTCTGTTTATAGATTTATTTTTGTAGAGTAACGGAAAGAAATTCAGAATGAAGATTAGTCTAACCCTTGGAAACATAATTATAATTTGTGTAGAACGAGGTATGTGAATTAATTACGTAATGGAGCGAACCATATGATCGACCCTTACTTTCAACCAGATTAATATGTAAATATCTGTAATCATTTAGAGTAATGCCGCTTCAATCAATATGTCTTAACTCTTCACTCACATCATCTGTTTATCAAAATAACATTTTTCATTTTGCTTTGATTTTGCTCTAGAAATGTTGAAATGTCTTTTTAATCTCACTTAATGTTAACTATTAATAGAGAACTGAAGACGTTGACAATGAAATATTCACCAGACAGAGAAAGTCAACTGAAGAGGACTTTTTCAGTAATTTTTGCAGATCTTTGAAGCATAAATAGCAGTTAACCCCGTGGACACATATGTAAACACACAGAGACAGACGAACACATTAACACGCATACATGTACACGCAAACATGAATACTTATACAAACAAACAAAAATATATACACATGTTTAGGCACAGACGCAAACACACACACAAACACAAATAAAGACAAGCAAAGACACAAACAAACAAACACGCCCACTCCCACAAACACAAATAACAACAAGGACAAACACAAACACTAATAAAAACAAGCACAAACACAAACATACAAACTCGCCCACTCCCACAAACACACACCATAAGACACCTGACTCTCCAAAACACTTATACCACCCTTATACCACCCTTATACCACACTTAAACCACATTACCTTATAGTTGTAGAATTCTAGATGTCCTTTGGAGAAATAGAGCAAGATCTGCAGACCGTACAGCCCGCCCATAAAGGAAGCAAAATTGAAAAGATTGAGCCACAGAAAAACGCCATTTGGATCGACCTGAAAAATTAAAGGGGAAGTTATTTTTGTTTTGATTTTGAGTGCATTGGTTTGTATGATTATTTTATGTCTATGGAGGATGGAGGATGGAGAAAGGTTAAGTGATGGAAGTTTTCAGAATGTGGTAATAATGGTAATGCTGGTAACAGTATTAGTAATGATAATGAATATTGTTATTATTATCATTACTGTTATTATTATCATAACTGTTATTATTACTATAATCATTATTGTTATTATTACTATTATCATTATTGTTATTATTGCTATTAGAATTATTGTTATTATTACTATTATCATTATTGTTATTATTACTATTAACATTACTATTAGTGTAATCATGATAGTGACAATAATGGTAATGATGATTATAATAAAGATAAAATAAATAATAACAATATTAATGATAATGATAATCAGACGAATAGATAACCGAAATAAAACTGCATTTTGGTTATTTGTCAGTGTGATGAGGAACTCTTGACCAGTTCGAATCGTTCCCATTTAATTTCATTTGTTATTGTGAATGTTTCCTTATATATATATATATATATATATATATATATATATATATATATATATATATATATAGAGAGAGAGAGAGAGAGAGAGAGAGAGAGAGAGAGAGAGAGAGAGAGAGAGAGAGAGACAGACAGAGACAGACAGACAGACAGACAGACAGACAGACAGACAGACAGACAGACAGAGAAAGAGAGAGAGAGAGAGAGAAATGTTAGCTTATCATCACTGCCATCATAGAGCAGTAGGAATTATTTCACACATAACTGTAAGTAGCACGATAAAACATGAACCGGATTAATTTATATTGTAAATTACCAGCTGTTAAAGTTAGGATTAAACTCATTATTTGATATCCTTTGTTTTTTTTATTATTCCTTAATGTAATTATATACGAGGAGCCATAGAGGATAATTGATACTTAACAAAGAACTTGAGAAGAGTGTGTATACTTGGTGTGTGTGTGTGGGGGGGGGGTTATTGAGTAAAATAAATTATCCTTTTTGGCCTGCCCTTAATGATGAGGAAAAATTACGCTTTTTTATTGATTAGTGTTATATGACACATACACACATATGACATACACACGCTTATATATGAGTGTGTGTGGGGTATGTATATGTGTATGTATATGTGTATGTGTGTGTGTACATATATATATATATATATATATATATATATATATATATATATATATATATATATATATATATATATATTATATATATATATATATATATATATATATATATATATATATATATAATATATATATATATATATATATATATATATATATATATATATATATATATATATATATATATATATATATATATATATATATATATATATATATATATATATATATATATATATATATATATATTATATATATATATATATATATATATATATAATATATATATATATATATATACGATATATATATATATAGATATATAGATATATATATATACCATATATATATATATATATATATATTATATATATATATATATATATATATATATATATATATATATACAGTATATATATATATATATATATATATATATATATATATATATATATATATATATATATATATATATATATATATACTATATATATATATATATATAGTATATATATATATATATATATATATATATATAATATATATATATATATATATATATGTGTGTGTGTGTGTGTGTGTGTGTGTGTGTGTGTGTGTGTGTGTGTGGTGTGTGTGTGTGTGTGTGTGTGCGGCTTCCTTCTTTTTCTCTTTTTTTCCGACGCGACTCCAAACCAAAGTTGTCTCACATTTCCCAGCGTCGCCATGTTGCCAGCGATGAGGACGAGGAGCGCGAGGTAGTAAGCAGCCTGAGTGAAGGGCATCTGGTCGCACAGCCACAACACCAGGCGAATATTAAACCTGAAAGTGAGAGGGAAATTAATCGAATATTAAGCCTGAAAGTGAGCGGAATATCCTAATATTAAGCCTGAAAGCCGGAAATTCAGGCGAATATTAAGCCTGAAAGTGAGCGGGAAATGAGTCGAATACTGAGCCTAAAAGCCGGTAAATCAGGCAAATAGTAGGATTGAAAGCGAGTGGGAAATGATGTGGAAAATTTGCGGAATGAAAGGAAGATGATAAAGAGGGAAAGAATGTGGGTTATATTTCTTTTCTATCCTTCTGTTTTAACGTTGTTTCGTAAATGCGTCGATCATAATTCAATTCAACATCATTTCGTAAAAGAGAAGACAAAAAAGAGAAAACAAGAAAACATAAGGTCATCAGTAATTATCATAATAAACATTCGAAATCTATATTATTAAGCCAAAGAACAATAATTCACACAAAGTTATCGCATTCTGTTGAAACTTAAACCTCCGAAAGCCACTTACTTCGACACATCGGGCGAAGGGAGGCATTTGCAACAGCAGCAGGTAGGCCCGACTTGCAAGTTGAGTTTGCTGCCTTCTGTCTTTGCAAGCATCACCTCCTCACTCCCAAACATGAGCACGGTCAGGTCGCCGAAGTGACTGATGCCGATTGACATGTAGCTGTAAGAAGGGAGGGGGGGGGGGCTGAATTATCTGGCAATTGTCTTACACAGAGATACATGCATGCAGACACATACACACATACACCAACACAAGCACGAGCACACACGCAGACGCGTACACATACACACAAACACGTACACACACGCAGACACGTACACGTACACATACACACACGTACGCACACGCAGACACGTACACAAAAAGCATACATACACACACTTTTTACGCCCATTTCCCAACGATTGGACAGAAATTGAAAATAAGTCTTTCATCGAAACGCAATATCAGATATGAATGAACTGACAATCTACCTTTTTCCGATTCAATTTTTACTTCAGTCCCATGCAAGGTTTCCGATTAATAGATAGGAACAATACCTACACTAATCCCGCTGAAGTGATGTTTGATAAGAGCTTATGTTGCTTCATGATTCGAGTTCATTGTCTAAATACGATAATGCGATTTCCATGATGATAGGAAACACAAGGCATCTACAAATAATGATTGAAATATTAACAATTATATCACACACCATATAAACAGTATATATCGTATAAACAGTATATCATATAGGCACTAGGACTATATCATATAACAGTACATCTCATACATCATATCAACAATATATATCATATAAATATCATATCAAATCGATTCTGTTAAACACATAGTATATTATTTGTAATTTCCACGAACATAACCACAGAAAAATATCCAGTATGAGTAAAAAAAAAAAAAAAAAAAAAAAAAAAAAAAAAAAAAAACTTCCCTTGCGATTCGAGTTTGTTTCAGATCGGTTGTCAAAGGCTTCATTACTTGTCTTTGGGGGCAGTAATTGAATTTCAAATTTCTTTGGAAATAGTTCACACACATATGTGTATAGGATTGTGTGTGTTTGTGTCTGTACGTATTTTTTACCTTCGCAAAGGAGGTTATGTTTTTGGTAGCTAGGGTTACCGTTAATCCTTAAAAAAAGTCTTAAAATGTTTTTATTTAAATATATATATATTTTTTTTTATGTAAGGCCTTATAAAGTCTTCAAAATGGAAGTGTTTCTGTCGCAGGTCTTACAGTCTCTTACATTTGCCAAAGGCACATCCTTGTTCTCGTAAATGTACATATATCTGTTGGCATCAACCGGAAACTGGCGCGCCGTCGCGATCCACTCACTTGCGGCTCTCTGCGCGGCTTCATCGGAAATCATTTGTCAACATTAGACCTTGACCTTTGCTGATCGGCGCGACCATTTACTTGAGGGCCGTGTGCAAAAAAAAAAAAAAAAAAAAAAAAAAAAATCTGGTGCGTAATCTATCCGAGAGGCTGTGTAAAAATCATCATCTTGGTCACTGACGCGGCAAGCAGGTTTACCCATTATGGGAACGTATGTAATTAGCGACACGTGGATCCAGGTCTTTAATAAAAATGGAATGTCCTGAAAAGTCATAAAGAGATCTTCAATTCCATCAGCGTATTACCAGCTTGAACCTTGGTAGCGTTGATTGGTTTGTTCGTTGGATAGTTGGTTAGTAAGATAACTCAAAAAGTTATGAACAGAATTTTATGAAAGTTGTGTTTTGCCCAACTTATATGACGAAATTTTGGTGGTGATCCGGGTCATGATCCCGATCCAGGAATTTTTTTAAAGGATTTAACTTGAGAACTTTGTGGCACTTTATTTATTATTATTACCATAATGATTATCATTATCATTAATGTGATTCTCCAAGTATGAATATTTTCATTGCATCAAAGATACTAATTCCTTGACGGAAGTATGCGCTCTGAGTGCTTCTAGTTCTCTTCTATTTTTTTTTTTTTATTTTTTGTTTGTTTTTTGTTTTTTGTTTTTGTTTTTGTTTGTTAATCTTTCCATAAAACTTGAGCCTCATTGTTGTTTATTGGCACTGCGTATACCTAAACAGCAAATCTCTCCTTTTACCATTGTTATTCTGTTAACTTATACCTAAACTTTACTCTTTTTATCCTCCCCTTTCCTATTATATGTGATAACGCACCTCTTATTATTCCCAGGGAAGAACCAATGCAATCTTTCCTCATGATCTTTCTCTAATAACTTTGGTGTTGGAAAAAGTTGAGATATATTGTTCCCAAAAAATAGAAACGAAATGAGCAAAATATTTTTCTACAGTCCGTAACAGGTGATGATGCAAGGAAAACCTCGATATTAAAAAGAAAGAAAGAAAAAAAACGAAAATGCGAAAAATATCGATAATGCAAAAAAAAAATCGATAATTACTTACATGATTTTTGCAGCTGTGCAGATGTTATGGGCTTTCGGGACCAACAGTGAAACTAGGCTCATCAGGGTCATGAACTGCAAACGAAAGAGAGAGTTAGTTGTTTTTGTCCTAAAATCATTATATTTCTCATTTAGAAACAAATTAGAGGAAGATCTTTGACCCGCTTCTAATGCAGTTGTAAAATAGAGAAATATCTTTGTCATATTTCTAATTGAAAAGCAAAATAGAGGATTTTTTATCGTCTTTAGAATCTATTTGCAAAAAAAGAGGATCTTTGTCATATATCTAATTCAAAAAACAAATAGAAGTTTTTTGTCGTATTTAGAATCTAAATGCAAAAAAGAGGATGATCTTTGTTGCGTTTCTAATTCAAAATCAAAATAGATGATTTTTTGCCTTGTTTAGAATCTAAAAGCAAAAAAAGAGGATCTTTGTCATATATCTAATTCAAAAAACAAATAGAAGTTTTTGTCGTATTTAGAATCTAAATGCAAAAAAAGAGGATGATCTTTGTTGCGTTTCTAATTCAAAAGCAAAATAGAGGATTTTTTGCCTTGTTTAGAATCTAAAAGCAAAAAAAGAGGACGATCTTTGTCGTATTTCTAATTCTAAACCAAAATGGAGGAAGATATTTGTTGTGTTTCTAATTCAAAGGTAAAATAGAAGATTAATTTTGTTTAGAATCTAAAGCAAAAAAGAATTAGATGTAAATCTTTGTAACATTTCTAATTCAAAAATCTAATAGAGGAAGATTGTCACATTTCTAATTCGAAAACAAAACATTTTCTCATGTTTCTAATTCACGAGCATAAACAGACGGAAACTGTTGTCGTGTTTCTAAATGGAGCGAAATAGAGGTGAGTTGGTTCCAGTGGTACGGAAAACATGAAGATGTTGCAAGTGTGACTGAGAGGGAGTGTTGTCCTCTCGAAACGTGACGGTTTTATATTTCCCTTTCTTATAATGATTCGTTTCGTCTTTGTCTACACATTACTGTATTTGTGTTTGTGTTGTGGTTGATTAAAATTATGATGATGATAACAATGATAGTAAAATTGATAATAATGATAACAAAATGAAAATGATAATTGTGATGATGAAAAGGACAGTAAGGATAATTGTAATAATAATGATGATAGCAATAATAGTAATTATTATTATTACTATTATTATTACTGCTACTACTACTACTATTGTTGCTGCTGCTACTATTACTACTACTTATTATAATAATAATAATACAACTACTAATACTACTACTACCACTACTGCTACTACGGCCACTACTAGTACTATTACTAAAACTACTATAATCATTATTATCATGATAATAACAAGAACAAGAGAACAAATATTAAAGATATCAATGGAATCCCACCGGGTAAACGGATCCGATCCAATAAATGTGTCTTCTGAACACTCTATGCGCGCCTGCATTGGAGTAGAACACTTGCTCGAAGAACAGAATGTACAAGCCAATAGTGATAAGAGCCCCTGCTGTGACGAGGGGCATCCAGAAGCCTCCGAGAGCTGAAAGGATATGCATGGGTGGCTTCATTGTGTTGATCTGTGTGAGGGTGTTGGGGTTATTTTCATGTGCTGTGCCTTTTAGGGTATGGGTAGTTGTGTGTTATTCTGTGAGCTTGGAAAAGATAATTTGTATGATTGCGCTGCATATATAATGCGTGTGCGTGTGTGTGTGTGTGTGTGTGTGTGCGCGCATGTGTCTACTGTATATATCTTTTGAGAAATCTTTCAATCTTTATTCGCTTTTATTTTGAATTATATGTCTCCGAACCAATGCTTATACAAGAATGAATAAAATTAGCTAGTACCACGACTGTCATAATCATCTATTATGATAGTTTCAACATGAAATAACCCAACCGTTACCTAATTCGCGAATATCAAGACAGTCAATCTCACCTTCTCTGTATTCCTCCTGAGTTGGGACGTAGGAGTTGTTACATCTTGTTGGGTTAAAGGACTCGTTGTGCCAATCTACAGACGACTCGTAAGCCATCTGAAAGTGCATTTTATCTGATTTAGGTAAATATGATGATAATGAATAATAATAAAAAAAATCGTAGGTACTAAGTGTACTTAGAAAACTTGCGTCGTCTAACAAGAATGGAATTATCTTTTTAACTTTCCGACTTACATAACTTGGTACTGGATGTGTTCACAATACAAGAGATGTATTTGACCGGTTTCGATTTCTGATAGAGACGTATTCGAAACCGGTCAAATACATCCCTTGTATTGTGAAGATATCCAGTTTCATTCATACCTTTTCTACATTTGTCAACATGGATACGGTTCATTACATAACTTGGGTTTAAAGTTGTGGTACTTTGTGGATAGCCTACCTGGAACACGTCTATTAAAGGGGAGGTTTATCGCGAAGTGGAAGAGAAAGGGTATTTCGAATTATACACCGACTGAAAATGCAAATTACCAAGGGGTCCATTTTCAAAAAAAAAGTGATCTAACTCATTGTAATTTATAATTAGTCTTGTCATAAACATCTCGATAACACAAGAGAGATATTTTACATCACCGAATACTTAAACCGGAAATTCATGGGAAAGAAAAGAAGCAGAAAAAATATATATTAGTTTTCCAATCTTAAGTTTTCCGAATAATGAAGATACATATTAAAAAAGGGTGAACGAAACAAAGAAAGAAAAAGAAAAGAGAAAAACAACGATAACAAATTGGCTTACCGTCCGTATGTCAGACATCGATAATTCCTCCATCATGACCTGAAATTCAAGCACTGAAGAACATCATGAACTTCACACCAAATCAAGTTTCTCGATCGATAATGAACACCCGACCACCCGGGGCATTAAACCATCGAGTGAAAGAGACAAACCACTTATTTAGTCCTTCCTTACATCGAAGAGAACGGGTACTGGTTGCGGCACCATATATTTTTTCCTCGGCATCACCTTATCGCGTTATCTCCGTCTGCCTCTTTGCCGATAACACTGTTAATATGATTCGTTGCTGACGCGTAATGTGAGATAACAAACTGGGGATCCTTGAGGTCACGTGGGGTCAGTGGTTCTTACCCCCCCCACCCCCTCTCCCCCTTCCTTTTCGAAGTCCTCCCTTATATATAATTAACTTTAATTTTGATCATATATTTTATTTTAGATCCACGTGATGAAGAATAAAACTGTATATATATGTGAATTGGTGATAAAGACTCGTTATCATAATGAGATAAATAACAGGTGGATAGGCAATGATTTTTCTTAAAATGTTATCGAAAAAATGAAAGAGCGCTTGTATAAATGTGCACGTGGGGTGGGGGTGGGGGGTGGGGGGAAGGGGAAAGGGGCAGAGTTGTATAAGATGTGTGTGTGTGTGTGTGTGTGTGTGTGTGTGTGTGTGTGTGTGTGTGTGTGTGGCTGTATGCATGTATGTTACTCTTGCATACAAAAGGAAATTCTAAATCACACACACGCATTCTCTCTGCTCAGATCCAGAAATTATTTAGATCTGGGAGAATTATTAAAGCAAGGAACTGAGGTAATTGCTTTGGAATTTGCCATGTAGAGATTCCTGGCCATTCCTAAACTTTTCCCCCAGTGGGAACGGCACACACACACACACACACACACACACACACACACACACACACACACACACACACACACACACACACACACACACACACACACACACACACACACACACACACACACACACACACACACACACACACACACACACACACACACAACACACACACACACACACACACACACACACACACACACACACACACACACACACACACACACACACACACACACACACACACACACACACACACACACACACACACACACACACACACACACACACACACACACACACACACACACACACACACACACACACACACACACACACACACACACACACAACACACACACACACACACACACACACACACACACACACCACACACACACACACACACACACACACACACACACACAACACACACACACACACACACACACACAAACACAAACACACACACACACACTCACACACCCGCACACACACATTCAAATACACACACTGCAACACACATACACACATGTACATACATACAACACAAACACACACATACACACACACATGTTTACACACACACATGTTCAGACACACATATAATACGTAGTAGTTTGATGTCGGGATAAAAGTGATCACATCAAAATGCAGAAAACTCAGCTGATTAAACGCAATGTTTGACATCCTATAACCCCCCCCCCCCGTCCTTCCATCCCACCCTCCAACCCCCATCCTAATTTATCTCTCTCTCTCTCTCTCTCTCTCTCTCTCTCTCTCTCTCTCTCTCTCTCTCTCTCTCTCTCTCTCTCTCTCTCTCTCTCTCTCTCTCTCTCTCTCTCTCTCTCTCTCTCTCTCTCTCTCTCTCTCTCTCTCTCTCTCTCTCTTTCTCTCTCTATCTCCCTCTCTCCCTCTCTCTCTCTCTCTCTCTCTCTCTCTCTGCTCTCTTCTCTCTCTCTCTCTCTCTCTCTCTTCTCTCTCTCTCTCTCTCGTCTCTCTCTCCTCTCTCTCTCTCTCTCTCTCTCTCTCTCTCTCTCTCTCTCTCTCCACTCTTCCTCCCTTTCTCCCTCCCTCCCTCCTCCCTCCCTCTCCCTCTCTCTCTCTCTCTCTCTCTCTCTCTCTCTCTCTCTCTCTCTCTCTCTCTCTCTCTCTCTCTCTCTCTCTCTCTCTCTCTCTTCCCCCTCTCCCTCACCATCCCTCGCAAAGTTAGCGCCATCTTCCCTTACCAAAAGTCCGCACGGTTTCAGTACAGCCTTTTGAACAGATTTCCAGCTGATGAAAATTATTAATCACCTTCCACCGTGCATGTAGTAAATCTATTGTCTTGTCGCAGGCGCTGAGAACGAGGGGAAAGGCAAGGGGAATTTTTCGTCTTGGCTTTTGTGTTCCGAAATGTTTATTAAGACCCTTTTGTATGCAGCGAATTCCACAGCTTGTGTGCAGACGTGTCGAGTCATAAATGTGTACCAGATATTTTTAAGGGTGTTGAATAACGAATGAGATACAAGAAAAAATAGATAAATGTTTGAGGGTTAATGTGATATTATTTTGAAATTCTGGTATTTTTGATTAAGCAATGCATATTAATAATGATTCTAAAGAACGTATGGGTATTGATATCAGCATTACTTATTGTGATATTGTTATCGTCCTTATAATCATCACTGTAATTTTCATCATTATCACTATCATTATGATTATCGTTATATTTGTTATTGTTCATATAATTATTGTCATTATCATCATATGTATTATTGTCATTGTTTTTACTGTTATTATTATTGTTATTGTTATTAACATTTTCAAGAATACTGTTATTATGATTACTATCATTTTTTATCATTGCCATTGTCTTTGTCATGATCATCTATCATCGTTATTATCGAGATTACTATAATCATCATAATTATCATCATTATCATGATAATGAAGATAACTATTATTATTACTGCAATTATTAGTGCAATTATTACCTTCATTATTGTCAATATTATCATTATCATTACTATCATTATAATGATTATCATTACAGTAATCATTGCTATTATTGTTTTCATTATCATCATAATCATCATCATTATTATCATTATTATCATCATTATTACTACCATCGTTATTTTCATTATCATTTTCATGTATATTATCATTAGGATTATTTCCATCACTATTTCATTACTATTATTGTCATAATTATTGTCATTAGATATCATTATCAGTATTGTTATTAACATTTTTATAATAATCATTATATATTGCTGTTATTGTTATTTCAATTACTATCATTGGCATTATCATTATCATTATTATTGTTCTTACTATTAACATTACTATCATTATTACTATTTCTATTTATACTATCATTAGTGTTATTCTTATCATTATTATTACTATCATTACTATGATTATCATTATAATTGTTATTATTATTATGATTACTATTATCATTATTATCATCATCATCATCATCGTCATCATCATCATCATCACCATTATCATTATTATTACTATCAATTATTATCATTGTTACTGCTATTACTGTTATTACTATTGTCATCATTATCATTATAATTACTATCGTTGTTATTATCATTGTTATTTTAACTGTTGTTATTATCATAAGCATTATCATCATTACTATTAGTACCATTTGTGTATTAGTACCAGTTGTTGTAGTAGTAGTAGTATCATCATAGTTATTATCATTATTATCATTACTATGGTTTTTATTATCTCTGTCACACATTATCATTATCATAATCATTGTTATTCTTGTTACCGTTGATATGATCATTATCATTAGTGTTGTTATTATTATCCTCACTATTATCATTTTTATAACTATTGGTGTTATTTTTATTATCATTATGATGATGATAATTGTTTTCATTACTTTTCATATTACTATTATTGTTCTTGCTGTTATTGTCATCATTATTAATATTTCTATTGCTATTATTATTGTTGTTGCCATCATTATTACAGCTATTATCATTATCATCATCATCACCCTCATTATGATTATTATCTTTATGACCACTATTATCATTATCATTAGTATTATCAATATTATTACTGTTATCATTATCATCATTATCACCATTACATTATTATGATAGTAATAGCATTGATGATAATTATAATGATGATAACAATAATGATAATAATGTATTGATTCCAAGCATTACGCTCTTACAGTCTGCAGTCGCATGTTATACAAACAATATATATATATTCAAGAATTAATTCCGGTAATGTTTAACATAATTTTTGTTGAATCAAGTCAATTTTTTGCAAACAAATTATAAATATTAACGATAACAATAACCAGAGTAGCAATCTGATTCATTTGTAATATTGAGTGTTCTTGTGTGTTCCCGTATCTTAAATCACTTTTTCATGTCACATTAGGTGTCGCTGATTTACCAATAAAACTCCTATCATTAAGGTAATCAGAAATTAATAATCATAATTATTTGAAAGGACTTACTACATAGTCTTTCAGCCTGGGCGAGAAAAAAATACAAGTTACTAACTCACATCAGTAATGAATCATTGCAAAATGTTATGTGTTTACTGCAGGACTGAAAAGAAATTACGAACCAGAAAAAATAGTAAATGCAGTATTCTAGTTCCGAAATTATTTATAAAATGCTTACTTTCACAATTATCATTATATGATATTGATGTGCAATGACAACTCATATCGGCAATGCATTTTAGGCAATGTTTTTAAATACTACAAATGATAGTACATTACACATTATAGATAAATTAATCTGCGCGTTCTTTTCACCAGTTACCCCTCTTTCTCTCCCTCTCTCTTTTTTCTCTCTTGTAATAAACCATTACAAAATGTCACGTGGTTGCGAGCATAGAAAAGAGTAAATTCTATATTCTATATCATAAATAATGAAATGCTTACCTTCAAAATTATTATCATATGAGAATGATAATACATTTTATTCTTTAATAATTCAGATGAGATGATGAATTAATCTGCGTGTTCTTTTCACCAATCATACACCCCCCCCCCTATCTCTCATCATTGTTAATATGTTTATATCATCACATTTACATCTTTATCATTATTTGTATTATCATCAGTGTAAGTGGTAATACTATTACTGTTGCTACTCTTGTTGATTATGTTATTACAATCGTTATTATTGTTATCATTGTTATGATTACTGCTATATTTCTATCATTATCAATTCATTATCAACATTAACATTTCTGTCATCATTTTCATTAGCATCATCATTATCATCATCGTTATTATTATCATAATTATAATTTTTATTGGTGTTATTGTTATCAAAATTATCATTATTCTGTATATATATATATATATATATATATATATATATATATATATATATATATATATGTATGGTATATATTATATTATATTAGTATATTTTATCACTATTGTTATCACTACCATTGTTATACAATTGTTATTATCCTATATCATTATTGTAATCTTTAGCATTATCATTGTTATTATCATCAAATAATATTATTATCATCATCAAAATCATTATTATAATTTCTTTTACTAACATTATCATTATCATTACAGTCATTATAATCACTATTTTCATTATCATTATTAGTATTATTGTCGTTATCATTATCATTATCATTATCATTATGATGATGATTTTTATTATCATGATGATGATGATGATATTATTATTATTATTATCATTATTATTATTATTATTATTATTATTATTATTATTTATTATTATTATTATTATTATTATTATTATCATTATTATTATTATTATTATTATTATTATTATTATTATTATTGTTGTTGTTGTTGTTGTTGTTGTTGTTGTTGTTGTTGTTGTTGTGTTGTTGTTGTTGTTGTTATTATCACTGCTACTATTACTACTGCTACTACCACAATTATTATTTTTGCCATTATCATTAGTATTGTCATTGTTATCATTATAATCATTATGATTATCATATTATGATAATAATCATACTAATCATGATAATATGAATAACAATAATAATAGTAATAATGATAATAATAATAATAACACTATCATCGATTTCAAGCATAACGTTCTTCAAGTCCGCAGTCACATGTAATATATTTAATACATGAAAAAAGTTTGTTCATTTCATTTAATTAAATTTTTAAGCATTTAATTTTAACTAATATCATTATTGAATATTTGGGTGTGTGTGGGTGGGTGGGTGGGTGGGTGGGTGGGTGTGTGTGTGAGAAAAAAAGACCTGGCATTAGATTGAAAATCTGCCCCCTGATACCACAGGTAAATACTGTTATTGAGTGTTCAGTTAACATCACCCTTTTCATGTCATATTTTTTTAACATGCTGATTTTTACGTATAAAGCTCTCTTCATGAAGGTAGTCATAAATAAAATATTCATAATTAATAGAAAGTACTTACTGCAGTTTTTCAGCCGGAGCTAATTTTTTTCATATATATATACAAGGAAATAAATTCTATTAGTAATAAATCATTACACAATGCCATGTGGTTACTGCAGAGTTCAGATAATAGTTACGAACTTGGAAAAGAGTAAATTTTGTATTATACATGTATGTTAAAATGCTTACCTTTACTCATCATATGATAATGAAGTGTAATGACAACTCTTATCTGCAATACATTTTAGGCCTTGTTTTTATATAATGAAAATTATAGTACATTAATCATGTTACATATAGTACATCTTCATGTTCTTTTCACCAGTTACTCTTTCTCACTCACTCACAGCTGTTTATGACTGCCCATAGTCTTTGAAAACAATGGCGCCTGATTGGTAGTTTGAGAAAAGTCCAACGGATTGGGCTTCCCGTATTTAAAAGGCCTTATCTTTGCGTTCCCTGCATATTTCGAAGTATCAATTAGTGAGAGAGTATTTTCGTTTTTGTGTTGATTCTGACCGAGCATCATTTTGAGAAATATATCTAGATTTATGGGACTTCGCTCCTCTTTCTTACCTGTGTATTGCTATTCCTTCCTTGTCTCATTTGCTTTCTCCTTTGCTGTTCCTTTTTTTGTTTTTTCATTAGGAAGAAAGGATTACTAATTAAATTGAAGGATATTAATGAATACATATATTTTATTCCATGATTATGAAGAGTATTACACAATTTACGTTTTTTTTTCTGCAAACCCTTTTTATCTGACACTGCAAGATCAGACTGGGAAACGTTTAATAGTAATTACATCGCACAATACAGAAAAGCATTCATTCAATCAAATATAACCATATATGTTCGTGCATACAGTTTACACGTAGATATATGCGTATCTAAGAGAGACAAACTCGCATAAGTACACATACGCAGGATAACGCATGAATGAATACACACACAAAACTGGCCAAGAATGAGAATATTATCCACACTACTGTGACAATTTTTTTCCCATTTCCCTCTATACTTTAAGAAAAGCGACTGAGGACCAACGATGCCACAAGACCCAGAGCAACAAGACCTCCGACTTCTGAAGAAGATCTACCCGAAGAGCAGGTCCTGATGCTTACATTTCTGCACTTCTCCTGGTGGACGTCGCTATAGGAGAGTGTCTCCGTCACCTTTTTCAAGAAAACGGCTTCGCTCTTGCCGCACTTGAGGTAGCTGATCCCGTAGACACAGGAGAGGAACCCCGCTCGGATGCTGTGTGAGAGAGAGACGTAAGGAAGGGCATGGCGGAGGAAAGGGTTGGGGGTTGGGTGGGGTCTGTGCAAGAAAATGAGGTTTAATTATATATGAATGAGTTTTCTTTTTCGTCGTGTGTGTTTTCTATTATTAGGGGAATATGTGTTATATTTAAGAACCGTCAAACAAGATTTTTTTGTGTGTTGGGGGGGGGGTTACAGACTCTTAGTAAGCTGGTCAAATTGCGGTTGTTTCTTGTGCTTCTAAATTACCTCCTGTGTGCAAAGAATGGGCGGGAATCCGGGGCTTCAACTCAGGTCAGCAAGATTGCTCGACAAGAACACCAACACTGCACCACGAAGCACACTTTTTTTGTTTTTGTCGTTGATGTTGTTGTGTTTGTTCCAGGTACTGTTTTGATACTGATGCTGTTGTGTTTGTTCCTGTTTTTGTTGCTATTGATGTTTCTGTTATTTTTATCCCTGCTATTGCTTTTGTTTATGTCGATATTTCAATGCTTGTTTTGTTCCTGTTGTTGTTTTGTTGTTATTATTCCTATTGTTCTTTCCAACCGATCGTATAAATGCGCACGTGCTTTGTGTTTACAATGAAACGTTTCCGTCACTGTACTAACCAACATATGTTATGGTCCCTCTTCGCCTGCGTGATATTGCCTCTGATATGCTCCCTGTTGACCAAATACTTGAAGTGGTTGTGGCATTTGTCCCAGTCATCACGCACGTCTATAATGCACTGGCCGTGGGAAAGATAATCTGTTGGTGTAAAACAGTCAGTAATAATAGCAATGTAGATGTTGGTATAAAGCACAGTCAGTATCAATAATAATAAAGATAATCGGTTGGTATAACACAGAATCAGTATTAATAGTAATATAGATAACCTGTTGGCATAAAACAGAGTCTGTATTAATAGTAATAAAGATAACCAGTTGGTACAAAGTAGAGTCGGTATTAGCTGT
>NW_020872279.1:436839-459339 GCF_003789085.1 Penaeus vannamei
CAGGGGTATTTGATATAACCGATATATACATGAAAATAGATATCTTTATAGCTCTTATTGGCATGAGTATGATGACGTCATTCTTTTATCTTCTCTCCCTCTTTTTCTTCATCTTATTCTTTCGCTGGGCATTTGTTAAGCTTCTATTCATATACACGTTTCTTAGAAATGGTTTATAATAGTCTGATGAATCTCTCTTCGTTCTCTCTCTCTCTCTCCACTCTCTCTTCTCTCTCTCTCTTCTTTTCTCTCTCTCTTTCTCTCTCTCTCTCTCTCTCTCTCTCTCTCTCTCTCTCCTTCTCTTCTCTCTCTCTCTCTCTCTCTCTCTCTCTCTCTCTCTCTCTCTCTCTCTCTCTCTCTCTCTTCTTCTCTCTTTCACTCTTTCACTCTTTCACTCACTCACTCACTCATCACTCACTCACTCTCATCTCTCCCCCTCTCTCCTTCCTCTCCCTCTCTCCCTCTCTCCCTCTCCCTCCCTCTCCCTCTCTCCCTTCTCTCCCTCTCTCCCTCTCTCCCTCTCTCCCTCTCTCCCTCTCCTCTCTCTCTCTCTCTCTCTCTCTCTCTCTCTCTCTCTCTCTCTCTCTCTCTCTCTCTCTCTCTCTCTCTCTCTCTCTCTCTCTCTCTCTCTCTCTCCTCTCACTCTTTCACTCTTTCACTCTTCACTTTCTTTTACTCCTTCACTCCTTCACTCACTCACTCACACTCACTCACTCACTCACTCACTCACTCACTCACTCACTCACTCACTCACTCACTCACTCACTCCTTCACTCACTCACTCATTCATCCCTCATCCCCTTCCTCCCTCCCCCTCTCCCTCTCCCTCTCTCTCCTCTCCCTCCCTCTCTCTCTCTCTCTCTCTCTCTCTCTCTCTCTCTCTCTCTCTCTCCTCTCTCTCTCTCTCTCTCTCTCTCTCTCTCTCCTCTCTCCTCTCTCCCTCTCTCTCCCTCTCCCTCTCCCTCTCTCTCTCTCTCTCTCTCTCTCTCTCTCTCTCTCTCTCTCTCTCCTCTCTCCCTCTCCCTCTCTCTCTCTCTCCTCTCTCCTCTCTCTCCTCTCTCTCTCTCTCTCTCTCTCTCTCTCTCTCTCTCTCTCTCTCTCTCTCTCTCTCTCTCTCTCTCTCTCTCTCTCTCTCTCTCTCTCTCTCTCTCTCTCTCTCTCCTTCCCTCACTCACTCCCCTCTCTCGCTCCTTCGTTCACTCGCTTACATTGAACATTATGCATTATACGTAATAAAAAATACATAAATAAAATAAATTTTCGATGGATAACTTTTTTTTTTTGTGATGTATGGCTTTGGAGTATGATTGAGGTGTTGTGAAAAATAATTAATTTCAAGCCCTATATTTTCATTACTAATTAGCCTTTGCCCCCTGACCTCAAATGGCACAATTGTTTTCCCGTCATCTCCAGAAACACATTTTTCTTCTTTGTTTTATCAAAAGAAATGTCTAATGTAAGTAGATGAATAAGTAAATAGCCTCATTATACGAGATTCATTAAGATAAAGAATAATCTGATATGTAATGTCATTGATGAGTCATTATTTATTGTCTATTTAATGTATTTACATTTTTTTTTCTTTCGAGATCCCTGTACTTTTCCCTCTTAAATACAATCCATACGCAAAACATTTCAATATTTTCTACATTCTCCCAAAATATTTCATCTTCCTTTTGTGCGTGTGTGTGAGAGAGAGAGAGAGAGAGAGAGAGAGAGAGAGAGAGAGAGAGAGAGAGAGAGAGAGAGAGAGAGAGAGAGAGAAAGATTTTGATCGTGTTTCTGAGTGAGTGTGTGTGCATAATTATTTCTACGAATGTTATAGATTAAATATGCGAAAAAATTTAGACATTTTCACAGTTCATTATATCATGCTAGGAACATTGTTGTTGTGTATCACTCAGGCCTGTTTTCAGCATCTTACACATGAAAGGAATGGAGCTTAAAGGCATTACACACAGTTTACCGTCCTGAAGTAATTATGTCATCAGGAAAGTAAAGCAATACGCTATTTTTGTAAGAGGAATTATGAAAAGCCTGTATTTCGTTACGAATTTTGTTCCTGTATCTCTAGACTATCCACCCTTTGAACTGAATATCTAATTGTATTTATCCATTTCATTGCCATACGCACGCATATGTACGCACATTTACGTGGACATACATACGCACTCGCATAAGCTTGTAGTTAAGTATGTATGCATGTATATTTGATTATTTGTAATATCATTTTTTTCTTATTAACTCTTTCGAATCCTCTTATCCTCTATTATGATATTGCTCTATTTCCTCCACTTTCTCTATTTTTTCCCTTCCCTTTCCTTCATCCCAAAACGAAAAAAAAACAGATCTACATTATTTTCCCATTTCGATAATGTTTCCTCATTATATATAACAATTTTGCTCGCCAACTCTAACCGCCTCTATAGCCAAAGGGATCAAAGACTATTATACTGTGACTGAGTGGAATCATATGTATAAGAAACATTTTCATTTTCCTTATAGACGCTTGAGGTTTGTCGTTCTTTTATCATCTATTATTATCTATTTTCTATCCATTTGTTTCTTTAGTTATAACATATTTATTTATTTAGTAGTATTTTCTATTCGTTTATTCACTATATTTCTTTGAGGATTGCTTGTTAGGCAATTAGGCCTATGAAGTGATTTTTTGGTTTATGATCAATCATTATTATTTTTTCTTAAGTAAAATGAATATGTATATATTATTTATTTTATTTGATTGTAAGTGGTTTATTTCAATCTTTTAAACCCCTATCCTACCCTCTACCCTACCCCCACCCCCAGCTCGTTAGGCCTAAAAAAAAACTCACTTTTGTCTATTTTCAAATCATACCATCACCATCACCACCACCAACACCATCACCACCACTAACGCAACCACAAGCAACACCTCCACCTCCACCACCATCACCACCATGTCTGTTATACATAGTGATGGTGATGGTAGAGTGGTGGTGGTGGTGTTGTTGTGGTTGGTGGTGATGGTTGGTGGTTGTGGTGTGGTGATGGTATAATTTACGGTGATGGTGTTGATGGTATCTTGATTTCATTCTGTGCTCTTTGATTTTGTTTTCTTTTTATTCACCTTCAGCAGTCGTCACTCATTTCATTCATTTACTCCACTCACTCATTTACCTTACTCTCACTCATTCTCTCCCACTCACTCAATCAACCACATACTCACTTCACTCACCCACCCACGCCTTCACTTTAGCTGATTTCACTCACTCATTCTCTCATTCACCTACTCACTTACTCATCCACGGCTTCAATTCACTCATTCACTCATCCACTCACCCACCCACGCCTTCACTCTGATGGTGTTGGTGGTGGAGGCGGTGGTGGTGGTGGTGGTGATGGTGATGGTGGTGGTGGTGGGGTGGTGGTGGTGATGGTGGCGGTGGTGGAGGCGGTGGTGATGGTGGTGTAGTGGTGGTGGGTGGTGTGGTGGAGGCGGTGGTGATGGTGGTGTTAGTGGTGGTGGTGGTGGAGGCGGTGGTGATGGTGGTGTTAGTGGTAGTTGTGGTGGTGATGGTGGTGGTGGAGGCGGTGGTGATGGTGGTTGGTGGAGGCGGTGGTGGTGGTGGTGGTTGGTGTGGTGGTGGTGGTGATGGTGGTGGTGGTGATGATGGTGGTGGTGGTGTTGTGTGGTGGTGGTGGTGATGGTGGTTGGTGGTGGTGGTGGTGGTGGTCGTGATGGCGGTGGTGGTGATGGTGGTAGAGGCGGTGGTGGCGGTGGTGGTGATGGTGGTGGTGTGGTGGTGGTGGAGGCGGTGGTGATGGTGTTGGTGGAGGCGATGGTGGTGGTGGTGGTGGTGATGGTGGTGGTGGTGGTGGTGGTGGAGGCGGTGTTGGTGGTGGAGGCGGTGGTGATGGTGGTGGTGGTGGAGGCGGTGGTGGTGGTGGTGGTGGTGATGGTGGTGGGGTGGTGGTGGTGGTGGTGGTGGAGGGTGGTGGGGTGATGGTGGTGGGTGGTGGAGGCGGTGGTGATGTGGTGGTGGTGGTGGAGGCGGTGGTGATGGTGGTGGTGGTGGTGGAGGGCGGTGGTGATGGTGGTGGTGGTGGTGAAGGCGGTGTTGGTGGTGAGGGCGGTGGTGATGGTGGTGGTGGTGGAGGCGGTGGTGGTGGTGGTGGTGGTGGTGGTGGAGGTGGTGGTGGTGGTGGTGGTGGAGGCGGTGGTGTGGTGGTGGTGGTGGTGGATGGATGGTGGTGGTGGTGTGAAGGCGGTGTTGTGGTGGAGGCGGGTGGGATGGTGGTGGTGGTGGAGGCGGTGGTGGTGGTGGTGGTGGTGGTTGGTGGTGGTGATGGTGGTGGAGGTGTGGTGTGGTGGTGGTGGTGGTGGTGTGGATGGTGGCGGTGGAGGGTGGTGGTGGTGGTGGTGGTGGTGGGGGGTGGTGGTGGTGGGTGGTGTGGTGGTGATGGTGGTGGTGGTGGTGGTGGTGGTGGAGGCGGTGGTGGTGGTGGTGGTGGCGGTGGTGGTGGTGGTGGTGGTGGAGGCGGTGATGGTGGTGGTAGTGGAGGGCGGTGGTGATGGTGGTGGTGGTGGTGGAGGCGGTGGTGGTGGAGGCGGTGATGGTGGTGGTGGTGGTGGTGGAGGCGGTGGTGTGGTGGGGGTGGTGGTGGAGGGTGGTGGTGGTGGTGGGTGGAGGTGTGGTGGTGGTGGTGTGGTGGTGGAGGCGGTGGTGGTGGTGATGGTGGTGGTGGTGGAGGCGGTGGTGGTGGTGGTGGTGGTGGTGGTGGTGGTGGAGGCAGTGGTGGTGGTGGTGGTGGTGGTGGTGGTGGTGGTGGTGGTGGTGGTGGAGGGTGGGATGGTGGTGGGTGGTGGTGGTGGTGGTGGTGTGTGGTGTGGTGGTGGTGGTGGTGGTGGAGGCGGTGGATGGGTGGTGGTGGTGATGGTGAAGGCGGTGGTGGTGGTGGCTGGTGGTGGTGGTGAGGATGGTGGTGGTGGTGGTGGTGATGGTGGTGGTGGTGGAGGCGGTGGGTGATGGTGGTGGTGGTGGAGGCGGTGAATGGTGGCGGTGGTGGTGGTGGTGGAGGCGATGGTGGTGGTGGTGGTGGAGGCGGTGGTGATGGTGGTGGTGGTGGGTGGAGGCGGTGGGTGATGGTGGTGGTGGTGGGGGTGGTGATGGTGGTGGTGGTGGTGTGGTGGTGTGGTGAGGCGGTGTGATGGTGGTGGGCGGTGGTGATGGTGTGTGGTGGAGGCGGTGGTGGTGGGTGGTGATGGTGGTGGTGGGTGGTGGTGGAGGCGGTGGGTGGTGGTGGAGGCGGTGATGGGTGGTGGTGGTGATGGTTGGTGGAGGCGGTGGTGGTGGTGGGTGTGGTGGTGGAGGCGGTGTTGATGGTGGGTGGTGGTGGTGGAGGCGGTGGGTGGTGGTGGTGGTGGTGGTGGTGGTGATGGTGGTGGGTGGTGAGGTGGTGGTGGTGGAGGCGGTGGTGATGGTGGGTGGGTGGTGATGGTGGTAGTGGTGGTGGAGGCGGTGGTGATGGGTGGTGGTGGTGGTGGAGGGCGGTGGTGCAGGCGGTGGTGATGGTGGTGGTGGTGGAGGTGGTGGTGATGGTGGTGGTGGTGGTGGTGGTGGTGGAGGCTGGTGGTGATGGTGGTGGTGGTGGTGGTGATGGTGTGGTGGAGGCGGTGGTGATGGTGGTGGTGGTGAAGCGGTGGTGGTGGTGGAGGCGGTGATGGTGGTGGTGGTGAGGTGGTGGAGGCGGTGGTGGTGGTGGGGCGTGATGGTGGTGGTGTGATGGTGGTGGAGGGCGGTGGTGTGGTGGTGGTGGTGGTGGAGGCGGGTGGTGGTGGAGGCGGTGGTGATGGTGGTGGTGGTGGAGGCGGTGGTGATTGGTGGTGGGTGGTGGTGGTGGAGGCGGTGGATGTGGTGGTGGATGGAGGCGGGTGGTGTGGTGTGTGGTGTGGGTGTGGTGGTGGTGGAGGCGGTGGTGCTGGTGAGGGTGGTGAGGTGGTGGTGGTAGTGGTGGTGGTGGTGGTGGAGGCAGTGGTGGTGGTGGTGGTGATGGTGGTGGTGGTGGTGGAGGCGGTTGGTGGTGGTGGTGTGGTGGTGATGGTGGTGGTGGAGGCGTGGTGATGGTGGCGGTGGTGCGAGCGGTGATGGTGGCGGTGTGGTGGTGGTGGAGCGATGGTGGTGGTGGTGGTGGAGGCGGTGGTGATGGGTGGTGGTGGTGGAGGCGGTGGTGATGGTGGTGGAGGCGGTGATGGTGGTGGTGGTGGTGATGGTGGTGGTGGTGGAGGCGGTGGTGATGGTGGTTGGTGGTGGGGTGGTGATGGTGTGGGTGGTGGGGCGGTGTGGTGGTGAGGCGGTGATGGTGGTGGTGGTGTGGTGGTGGATGGTGGTGGTGTGGTTGTGGTGGTGGAGGGGTGGTGGGTGTGGGTGGAGGCGGTGGTGGTGGTGGGTGGTGGTGGTGGTGGTGATGGTGGTGGTGGTGGAGGCGGTGGTGATGGTGGTGGTGGTGATGGTGGTAGTGGTGGTTGGAGGCGGTGGGTGATGGTGGTAGTGGTGGTGGTGGTGGGTGGAGGCAGTGGGTGGTGGTGGTGGTGGTGGTGGTGGTGGTGGAGGCGGTTGATGGTGGGTGGGTGCGAAGGCGGTGGTGGTGTGGTGGTGGTGGTGGTGGAGGCAGTGGTGGTGGTGGTGTGGTGGGTGGAGGCGGTGGTGATGGTGGTGGTGGTGGTGGAGGCGTGGTGAATGGTGGTGGTGGTGGTGATGGGGTGGTGGTGGTGGTGGAGGCGGTGTGAGTGGTGGTGGTGGGTGTGGTGATGGTGGTGGTGGTGGGAGGCGTGGGTGGATGGTGGTGTGGTAATGGTGGTGTGGTGGTGATGGTGGTGGTGGGTGGAGGCGGGTGGTGTGGTGATGGTGGTGAGGTGGTGGTGGTGGTGGTTGGTGGAGGCGGTGTGCATGGTGGTGGTGGTGGTTGTGTGAGGCGGGGTGGTGGCGGTGGTGGTGGTGGTGGAGGCGGTGGTGGTGGTGGTGTGGTGGTGGAGGGGCAGTGGTGGTGGTGGTGGTGTGTGGTGGGTGGTGGTGAGGCGGTGGTGATGGTGTGGTGGTGGTTGGAGGCGGTGTGATGGGTTGGTGGTGGGTGGTGGAGGCGGTGGGTGGTGGATGGTGGTGATGGTGGGTGGTGGTGGGTGTGGGGGTGGTGGTGGTGGCGGTGGTGGTGTTGGTGGAGGTGGTGGTGAGTGGGTGGTGGTGTGGTGTGGTGGTGGTGGTGGAGGCGGTGGATGGTGGTGGTGGTGGTGATTGGTGGTGGTGATGGTGATGGTGGTGGTGGGCGTGGTGGATGGTGGTGGTGGGTGGAGGCGGTGGTGATGGTGGTTGGTGGTGGCGGCGGTGGTGGTGGTTGGTTGGAGGCGGTGGAATGGTGGTGGTGGTGGTGATGTGGTGTGGTGGTGTTGGAGGCGGTGGTGGTGGTGGTGGTGTGTGGAGGCGTGGTGGTGGGTGGTGGTGGTGGGTGGTGGAGGCGGTGGTGGTGGTGGTGGTGGTGGTGGTGGTGGAGGCGGTGGTGGATGGTGGTGTTGGGGAGGGTGGTGTGGATGGTGGTGGTGGTGGTGTGGTGGTGGTGATGGTGGTTGGTGGTGGGGGGGTGGTGGGTGGTGGTGGTGGTGTGGTGGTGGTGGTGTGGTGTGTGGTGGAAGGTGGTGGTGGCGGATGGTGTGTGTGGTGGCGTGGGTGGTGGAGGCGGTGGGTGGTGGTGGTGGTGGTGGTGGTGGAGGCGGTGTGGTGGTGGATGGTGGGGTGGTGGGTGGAGGCGGTGGTGATGGTGTTGGTGGTGAGGCGGTGGTGGTGGGTGGAGGGCGGTGGTGGTGGTGGTGGGGCGGTGGGTGGTGATGGGGTGGTAGTGGGTGGTGGTGGTGGAGGCGGTGGTGGTGGTGGTGGTGGTGGTGGTGGTGTGGTGGAGGCGGGTGGTGGTGATGGTGGTGGTGGTGGGTGGTGGTGGTGATGGGGTGTTGTGGTGGAGGCGGTGGTGGTGGTGGAGGCGGTGGTGGTGGTGGTGGTGGTGGTGGAGTGGTGGTGGTGGTGGGGTGGTGGTGGTGGTGGTGGTGGAGGCGTGGTGGGTGGGTGGTGGTGGTGGTGGAGGGGCGGTGATGTGGTGGTGTGGTGTGTGTGTGGCTGGTGGTGGTGGGGTGGTGGTGGTGGTTGGTGGAGGCGGTGGTGGTGGTGTTTGGTGGTGGAGGGGTGGTGGCGGTGGTGGGTGTGGTGAGGCGGTGGTGGTGGTGGTAGGCGGTGGTGGTGTGGTGTGGTGGCGGTGGTGGTGGTGGTGGTGGTGGAGGCGTGGTGGTGTGTGGTGGTGGTGGTGGAGGCGGTGGTGGTGGTGGAGGCGGTGGTTGGATGGTGGTGGTGGTGGTGGATGGGGTGGGTGTGTGGGGAGGCGGGGCGTGGTGGTGGTGGTGGTGGTTCGGTGGTGGTGGTGGTGTGTGGGTGGTGGTGGTGGTGGTGTGGAGGCGGTGGTGTGTGGGTGTTGGTGATGGTGGTGGTGTGGTGGAGGCGGTGGTGGTGGTGGTGTGGTGTGTGGAGCGGGGTGGTGGTGGTGGTGGTGGGTGGTGGTGGTGGTGGTGGTGGTGGTGGAGGGGGTGTGGGTGGTGGTGGTGGTGGTGGAAGGGCGGTGGTGTGGATGGTGGTGGTTGGTGGTGGAGGGGTGGTGGTGGTGATGGTGGTGGTGGTGGGTGGTGGTGGTGGTGAAGGGCGGTGGGTGGTGAGGGGTGGTGGTGTGTGGTGGTGTGGAGGCTGGTGGTGGTGGTGGTGGAGCTGTGGTGGGTGGATGGGGTGGTGGTGGTGGTGGTGTGATGGTTGGTGTGGTGGGACCAGGTGGTGCGGTGGTGGTGGTGTGTGGTGGTGGTGGTGGGTGGAGGCGGTGGTAGTGTGGTGGGGTGGTGGAGGCGTGGTGGTGGTGGTGGTGGTGGTGGTGGTGGTGGTGGAGGTGGTGGTGCTGGTGTGGTGTGATGGTGGGTGGTGGTGGTGGTGGTGGATGGTAGGAGGTGGTGGTGGTGGTGGTGGTTGGTGGGGTGGTTGGTGGTGGTGGTGGTGTGGAGGCGGTGGTGGTGATTGGTGGGTGGTGGTGGCGGTATGGGTTTGGTGGTGGAGGCGGTGGTGGTGGTAGGTTGGTGGTGGGGATGGTGGGGGTGGTGGTGGTGTGGTGTGGAAGGCGGTGGTGGCGTGATTGGTGATTGGTGGTGGTGGTGGTGGTGGTGGTGGTGATGGTGGGTGGTTTCTGGTGAGGCGGTGGGGTGATGGTGTTGGTGGGTGGTGTGGTTGGGTGAGGGCGGTGGTGTGTGGTGGTGGGTGGTGGTGGGTGGTGGAGGCCCCGGTGGTGGTGGTGGTGGTGGTGGTGGTGGTGGTGGTGGTGGTGGCTGGGGCGGGTGGTGGTGAGGTGGGTGGTGGTGGAGGCGTGGTGGTGGTGGTTTGTGGGGTGGAGGCGGTGGTTGCTGGTGAGGTGGTAGATGGTGGGTGGGGTGGGTGGTGGTGGGTTGGTGTGGGCGGTGGGTGGTGGTGGTGGTGAAGGCGGTGGGTGGTGGGTTGGTGGAGGCGGTGGTTAGTGGTGGTGGTGGTGGTAGGTGGAGGCGTGTGGTGGTGGTGGTGAGACATGGTGGTGGTGGTGGTGGAGGCGGTGGTGGTGATGGGTGGTGGGTGGTGGAGGCGGGGTGGTGATGGTGTTTGGTTGGTGGAGCGGGCGGTGGTGGTGGTGGTGGTGGTGGTGGTGGAGGGGTGGTGGTGGTGTGGTGGTGGTGGTGGTGGTTGGTGGAGGCGGTGGTGGGTGATGGTGTGGTGGTGGGTGGTGGAGGCGGTTGGTGTGGTGGTGTGGTGGTGGAGGCGGTGGTAGTGGTGGTGGTGGTGGTGGAGGCGGGTGGGTGGTGTGGTGGTGGTGGTGGTTGGTGGTGGAGGCGGTGGTGGTGATGGTGGTGTGGTGGAGGCGGTGGTGATGGGTGGTTGTGGTGGAAGGCGTGGTGTGGTGGTGGTGGTGGTGGTGGTGGAGGCGGTGGTGGTGGTGGTGGTTGGTGGTTGGTGTGGGTTGGTGGTGTGGTGGAGGCGGTGGTGGTGTATGGTGTGGTGGGTGGAGGGCGGTGGTGGTGGTGGTGGTGGTGGTGGGCGGGTTGGTGCTTGGTGATGTGGGGGGTGGTGGTGGTGGTGGTGGTGGTGGTGAGGCGGTGGTGGTGATGGTGGTGGTGTGGTGGAGCGGTGGTGGTGGTGGTGGTGGTGGAGGCGGTGGTAGTGTGGTGGTGGTGGTCGGTGGTGTGTGGTGGTGGTGAAGGGCGGTGTTGGTGGTGGTGGTGGCGGTGGTTGGTGGTGGTGGTGGTGTGGAGGCGTGTGGTGGTGGTGGTGGTGGGGCGGATGGTGGTGGTGGGGAAGGCCCGGTGGGTGGTGATGGTGGGGTGGTTTTGTGAGGTGGTGCTGGTGGTTGTAGCGGTGGTGGTGGTGATGGTGGTGATGGTGTGGTAGTGGGGTGGTGGTGGTGTGATGGTGGTAGTGGCGGTGGTGGTGATGGGGTGGTGGTGGTGGGTGGTGAGTGCGGTGGTGGTGGTGGTGATGGTGTATTTCTCCTTTTCTTGAGACAATTTTCCTTTGATTGTCTTTGTTCTTGTGGTGGTGGGTGGATGGTGGTGATGGTGTTGTTGTTGGTTGGTGATGGTTGGTGGTTGGTGGTGATGGTGGTGGTGGTGGCGGTGGTGGTGAGTGGTGTATTTTCCCCTCCTTTTCTTGAGACTAATTTCCTTTGATTGTCTTGGGTTTCTTGGTGGTGGTGGTGATGGTGGTGATGGTGTTTGGTGGTGAGGCGGTGGTGGTGGTGGTGGTGGTGGTGGTGGTGGAGGCGGTGGTGGGTGCGTGTGGTGGTATGGTGGTGGTGGTTGGTGTGGTGGTGGGGGGGTGGTGGTGATGGTGGTGGTGGTGGTGGAAGGCGGTGGTGGTGGTGGTGGTGGTGGTGGAGGCGTGGTGCTGGGTGATGGTGGTTTGAGGGTGGTGGTGGTGTGGTGGTGGTGGTGGGAGGCGTGGGGGTTGGGGTGAGTGTGGTGGTGGGGTGGAGGCGGTGGTGGTGGCTGGTGGTGGTGGAGGCGGTGGTAGTGGTGGTGGTGGTGGTGGGTGGTGGTGGTGGTGGTGGTGAAGGCGGCTTTGGTGGTGGTTGGGTGGTGGTGGGCCGGTGGGTGGTGGTGGTGGTGGTGGTGGAGGCGGGGTGGTGGTGGTGGAGGCGATGGTGGTGGTGGTGTGGAAGGCGGTGGTGGTGATGGTGGTGGTGGTTGTGGCTGGTGGTGCTGGTAGTGTAGCGGTGTGGTGGTGAATGGTGGTGATCGGTGGTGGTAGTGCGGTGGTGGTGGTGTGATGGTGGTAGTGGACGGTGTTGGTGATGGTGGTGGTGGTGGTGTATGGTGGTAGTGGTGTTGATCGGTTGGGTGGTGGTGATGGTGGTGGTGGTTGTTGGTGGTGATGGTGGTGGTGGTGTGAGTGGTGGTGGTGATGATGGTGAATTTTTCTCCTTTCTTGAGAAATTTCTTTGATTGTCTTGGGTTTTCTTGGTGGTGGTGGTGAATGGTGGTGATGGTGTTTGTTTGTTGGTGGTGATGGTGGTGGTGGTGGTGTGGTGGTGGTGGTGGGGCGGTGGTTGTGATGGTGGTGGTGTGATGGATTTTTGGTGGTGAAGATGGGGTGGTGGGTGGCGGTGGTGATGGTGGTGGTGGTGATGATGGTGGCGGTGGTGGTGATGGTGGCGGTTTGGTGTGGTAGGTAGTAGGATGGTGATAGTGCTGGTGATGGTGGTGGTGTTGATGGTGATGATGTTACTGGTGAGTGGTGGTGGATGATGGTGATGGTGGTGGTGGTGGATGATGGTGGTGTGGTGGTGATGGGTCGTGGTTGTGATGGTGGTGGTGGTGATGGTGGTGGGGTGGTGGTGTGGTGTGGTGGTGGTGGTGGTGAAATGGTGTTGGTGGCAGTGGTGGTGATGATGGTGGCGGGTGTGGTGTGGTGGCGGTTGTGGTGATGGTGGTGAAAGTGATGGTGGCGGTGGTTGGTGGTGGCGGTGGTGTTGATGGTGTTGAATGGTGGTCGTGATAGTGTTGTGGTTGGCGGTGGTGATGTTGAAGGTGGTAGTGTTGGTGGTGTGGTGGTGGTGATAGCGGTGTTGTGATGGTGATGGCGATAGTGGTGATGATGGTGGAGGTAGTGGTGGTGATAGTGGTGAAGGTGTGGTGTTGGTGGTGATGGTGGTGATGGCGATAGTGGTGATGGTGGTGGAGTAGTGGTGGTGATAGAAGGTGATGGTGTTGATGTTGGTGGTGATGGCACACACACACAAGCACACAAAAAGCACACGTCCTCATGCCTTTGCTTTTAGTCTTCTCTTTCATCTCGCTTCTCCTTCCTTCTTATAAGTAATTCTATTTTGTCTCCTTTTAGAATTCAATTCATCACTTACCATGTGCCTATCCTTCCTATTATCCCATATACCCTCTTTCATCACGTGTCCCTTCTTCCTGTGTTCTTCTTTTCTTCTTTTTCTTCTACTTCTTCTTCTTCTTTTCTTCTTCTACTTCTTTCTTCTTCTTTTTCTCTCTAACCTGTGTTTTCTTCGCCTTCTCTGTCTTCTTCTTCTTTTTATTATGTATCAACGTTTCTCTTCTATCCACCTCTTTCTTTACGTCATTTACATCATTGCTCTCCTTTACATTGTTTTACGCACACGCACGCACGCACACACCACACACACACACACACACACACACACACACACACACACACACAACACACACAACACACACACACACACACACACCACACACACACACACACACACACACACACACACACACACACACACACACACACACACACACACACACACACAACATACACAACACACACACACACAACACACAACTACCACACACAACACACACACACACACACATTAACTGTAGTTTCCGTTTTCTTTTCATTTTCAACCTTTGTTTTCCTTTTTATGCATTTTAATGGTGTTATGTTTTAATTTTATGTATCATTTTTATTATCGTTATCATTATTGTTATGGTCGCTATCATTTTTGTTATTATCATTAATATCAATTTTATTAAATATATTATTGTTATTATTGTTGTTGTTGCTGCTGTTATGATCATTATCAATATTTCTTTATTTTTGTCATCATTCAAACTATCATTATTATTGTAATTATTGTTGATATTATAATCATTGTAATCGCCATCTTTATCATTATCATATTAATTTGATATTTTTGCTATCATAATTATTATTATTATCATTGTTATTATTGCACTTATTATTACTAACAATATTGGAATTGTTGTTGCTATCACCATCGTCATCTTCATTATCATTATTGTTACTATATGATTATTCTTTCTTTATTATTCACATCATCATCGCCATCAATATCATCACTATAATTATCGTTATCATAACTATCACCATTACTAATAGTAGTGGTAACAGTAGTAGTAACATCATTTTATTAATCGACAATTTAGTGACATAATAATATTAATCAACCTAGTTTTAATTCCATTTGTTACAATGGATTTTTGCAAAATGTGGTGATTTTCTCTCTCTCTCTCTCTCTCGCTCTCTCTCGCTCTCTCTCTCTCTCTCTCTCTCTCTCTCTCTCTCTCTCTCTCTCTCTCTCTCTCTCTCTCTCTCTCTCTCTCTCTCTCTCTCTCTCTCTCCTCTCTCTCTCTCTCTCCTCTCCCTCCCTCCCTCCTCCCTCCCTCCCTCCCTCTCCCTCCCTCTCTCTCTCTCTCTCCCTCTCTCTCCTCCTCTCTCTCTCTCTCTCTCTCTCTCTCTCTCTCTCTCTCACTCTCTCTCTCTCTCTCTCTCTCTCTCTCTCTCTCTCTCTCTCTCTCTCTCTCTCTCTCTCTCTCTCTCTCTCTTCTCTCTCTTTTTTCTTTTTTCTTTTTTTGCTGTGACATTTGTATATGTTTTATTTGCTTCTAAATCTCCCCCTGTGTATAAGGAATGGCCGGGGTTGCCATCCACTGGCAGCGCGCAGGACTGAACGCGGGTCAGCAAAATAGCTAGACGAGAAGGCTACTGTTGCACTACCCAGCAGGAGTAATACTGATACTAATAGTAGTATCACTATCATCATTATCATCATTATCATAAAATCGAAGGAGGAACTGGTTCAGTTTAGGTCATGTTCATTCATCCTTATATCTATCTATTTATTCATCTTTATCTTGCTTTCTTTGTCAATTGATTTTGTCACTAGAACCACGCAAAAAGTTGCTGTTTGTCTTTGGCCAAAGAACCAGTTGCTTCGAATTTAAAGGGTGATATGAGGTAGATGAGTAGATTTTCGGGTAGATTAGTAATCTTAGAGGGTCTTCAGGTTAATGACAGTCTATTATGGATTTTGGGGGTAGATGAAAAGTAGATATGAGGGAATTTAATGTTATTTAGATTATTTCGGGAAATTTTGGATATGATAATATCAACAGCATAGTTGTGGTAAAGAGTCCTGTTTTACATGGGTAGACTATTGTGACTTTAGGAGTATATTTAAGACAAATCACGGTAGATTAAGGCATATATTTGGGGTAGAATAAGTAGATTAAAGTAGAATGACGAGTGGTCCCGTGTGTAATGTACCCATGCGTTATCTGTAATGATTCCCCATCTTCTAGCATTGTATTGTCATGTTTATCTGAAAGTACGGTACATTTGCCACAGTAATACCTATTGCTGTGTTTAGGTCATGGTCAGTTATCAGTGCATATATTTATTCAATCTCTATATATCTCCATTTTGTTGGTTCTGTTACCAAAATAAAGTGAACAGTTATGATTTTTTTCGTCAAATAATCTCCTTTCTCGCTCTTACCTCGTCTCTCTCTCTCTCTCTCTCTCTCTCTCTCCTCTCTCTCTCTCTCTCTCTCTCTCTCTCTCTCTCTCTCTCTCTCTCTCTCTCTCTCTCTCTCTCTCTCTCACCTCTCTCTCTCTCTCTCTCTCTCTCTCTCCCTCTCTCTCCCCCTCCTCTCCCTCCCTCACCTCCTCTCCTCTCCTCTCTCTCTCTCTCTCTCTCCCTCTCTCTCTCTCTCTCTCTCTCTCTCTCTCTCTCTCTCTCTTCTCTCTCTCTCTCTCTCTCTCTCTCTCTCTCTCTCTCTCTCTCTCTCTCTCTCTCTCTCTCTCTCTCTCTCTCTCTCTCTCTCTCTCTCTCTCTCTCTCTCTCTCTCTCTCTCTCTCTCTCTCTCTCTCTCTCCCTCTCATATCTTTACATCAAGCCGGGAAAGTGAAAATGAAAACCTGGGATACCAAGCCCCATTTGCTGAGATTTAATCTAAACGTTATATAGTGGTGTGTGCAGATGAGGTCTTTTAGTCCCTTGACCTGACCTCTTTCACTGCAGTCATGGGCGGCTGGGAGTATCATTATTACTATTATTATCAATTTCATTATTGTTACCATTATTTTCATTATTTTTATTATAGTTATTATTACTAGTATATATTATTACTGTTATCATTATTATTATCATTATCATTATCATTATTATTAGCATTATTATCATCAGAGCAGCAGCAATGTAGTTATGGCAGTCAATGGTATTCTGATTACGATAGCAATATTAATAGCTCCATCATGGTACTGTGTGATGGTTATACAATAGGATAGTATTGTGAAAATACTGTGATAGTAAGTACGCTGATATTGCCCATTCACGTATTTTGTTGTTGTTTTTGTTTACTGTTACTGCTGAGTATGTATACATGTGTGTGTGTGTGTGTGGTGTGTGTGTGTGTGTGTGTGTGTGTGTGTGGTTGTGTGTGTGTGTGTATGTGTGTGTGTGTGTGGTGTGTGTGTGTGTGTGTGTGTGTGTGTGGTATGTGTGTGTGTGTATGTGTGTGTGTGTGTGTGTGTGGTATGTGTGTGTGTGTGTGTGTGTGTGTGTGGTGTGTGTGTGTGTGTGTGTGTGTTTGTGTGTGCGCGTGCGTGTGTTTGTTCCCTTTTCAAACCGCAATACATTTTTGTATACCTTATAGTCCGTGACTGCTGAGGGGGTCATACTGGAAATATGTGCTATTTCTTTAAAACAGTATTTTTTCTGTTCTTTCCATCGTAACTACTGACGGCATACTGAATGTTTTTTTTTTTCTTTGTTTCTTTTTTCTTTTTTTTTACCACATTTTTTTCCTTCGTAACTACTAGAGGTGAAAGTTATAAATTTACATTGTGATATGTCACCTGTTTATTATCATTTGTTTATAAAATGAAAATGAATTTGTTAAAAATGTTCCTATGACTGCTGTAGCTGCCAGTCCGCCCCTTAAGACTTGATACGTATATTAGAATTTGGTAAATCAAAATTGGAAGTTCTCCGAGTTTCCCCAAAATCCAAAACCCTGGGTGGTGGAGGCAATACCGAGATAATCTTATCATTTGTATTAAATTTATATTGACAAGTTGGTAACAGTAATTTATTAAGAATATATTTCATTTCGTGTATGAAAAAATGCAATGCCACACTGGTGTCATTGGTAGTATTTAAATTCAATATGACATATATATATATGTGTGTGTGTGTGTGTGTGTGTACATATGAATGAGTGTGTATATATGTCTATACATATGTATATACATACACATATGCATATGTATATATGTATAAGTGTGTGTATTATAAATACAAGTATATTTATCCATATACAAGTATATGCATCTGCATGGAAAATATAAACACCGATATAAAAGAAATTATTTCTAAAAAAAAAAAAAAAAAAAAAAAAAAAAAAAAAAAAAAAAAAAAAAGTAATGCAAAGATAAAGTGAACACGAGAGAGGAAAGGGGGAAGAGGAAACGAGAGAAGGGGAAATACGGGAAGGCAAAGACTGCAGGAAGGAATAAAAGACATTGGGGTCTTGAAGGAATGTGTTTGTGCTTGTTTGTGTGCAGGAGTTGGTGTGTTTTTGTTTGTTTGCCTACGTGCGTGTGTATGCGTGTGTGTGCGTGTCAGTGTGCTTGTTTGTGTATGTTTCAATTAGTGTGTGGGTGTCTGCGTTTTTATATGTTCACCCGCCCGTGTGTGTATGTGTATAGGTTTTACTTCTATTTTTGTTCTTGTGTGTTTGTGAATGTGTCCTTGTAGCATGAAGAAGTGTTTTTCGCACCTAAATCAAATTTCAAAAACAAACTCTTTAAAAAAATTGATTATTTATCAGCAATCATAAAAAATCACAAGAAACAGGATCAGATGGAATTATAAAAAGAAAGAGAGAAAGAAAATCACGTAGCGAAAGTAATAATAAACAGGTGATAAACATGGATAAGGATGATACAGGAAGAGAAAAGATGAAAAATATCTGATTGAAATATACAAAGATCTATTAAAAGACTGATCTATTACAGAAAAATCTAAATAGATGTATAGTACAAAACTGGTTTCCGTATAAAATGACAACTAACTAATATATAACCAATTTAGGTGTAACGTATAACTAACGTATGATATATAACTCAGATGCGATCTACAATTAACGTCAGATCAAAATTTAACTTTCGCGTACTGTATCCTGTGTACTGTACCGTAGTTGGGCATCATTCATTTAGCGCCAATGAAAAAGTTTAGCAACACAGATTCAATTAAGTACCAAAGGGCGGTCTTCGTTAAAAGTTGGAGCATCCATCCCCATAAAGAGGAATAGAAAAGGAAAATAGAAAAAAAAGGTGATCTCTCTCTCTCTCTTCTCTCTCTCTCTCTCTCTCTCTCTCTCTCTCTCTCTCTCTCTCTCTCTCTCTCTCTCTCTCTTCTCTCTCTCTCTCTCTCTCTCTTCTCTCTCTCTCTCTATATATATATATATATATATATATATATATATATATATATATATATATATATATATATATATATATAATACATAGATAGATACATACATATGTGTGTAAATATATACATAAATAGAAGGCTGAAGTTTCACATGTATTAAGATATTATGTATTAATATATTTTCTGTTACAGCGGTGAAGTTGCAGTACGGTGTGAAAATGAACCAGTGGATTACTGAGCAGGTATCTGTTTTTTATATTTAAATGGCTACACACCACAGGAGACCTTTGATGAAATGAAAGCAAATTATGAGGAGGATACCCATCATATGACGTTGTAAAACATTGACTTCGCCAGTTTAGGTGTGGTCGGAAATCTGTGGAAACGGTTCCTATCCCAGTCTTCCATTACTGACACCACCCATCATTTCATTAGCCAGCTATCCCAAGTTGTCAAAAATTAGTGTTGGGACTGTGGACAAAACCATTCGTTCATGACCAGTAACAGGAACGAGTCCATTGTTCCTGGGCTCTCTTACCTTTGTACCAAGAACACAAGGACTTTTTGGACAGACAAATTACGTAGGATGAAACGTGGGTCCATCACTATGACCCAGAAACTAAGGCCTAGACCAAATAATAGAAGCGCCTTGACCCCCACCCCCAAAAAGGCTTCTAGCACACCCTGGGCAGGCAAGGTCATGCTCATAGTCTTCTGGAACCAGCATGGAGTAGTGGCGATGGATTACCTGCTAAAAGGTACTACAATTACAGAGGCTTACTACACGATAGTTAGTTATGTCGTGTACTTTTATTTAGACATTTCCGTACTTTATTGTCATCATTATCTATGTTTATCACCTGTTTATTATTGCATTCGCAACGTGTTTTGTTGGCTTTTTGTTTTTCTTTCTCCTTTCTGTATATTCTATAATACCATCTAATAGTGATTCCTGTGACTTTTTTATGATTACTGATATATGATCAAAATTATTTAAGTGATATTTTTAAAATCTAATTCAGATACTAAAACCACAGTTTCATAGTACAAGTACACATTTACAAACACAAAAGAACAAAAATGCACACAAAGATACACATACCATACACACATACACAAACGCGGGTGCAAAACTCAAACAAGCACACACACAAAAAAGTACACACGATCCCGCACACAAACTCACACACACACAAACAAGCACAAACGCCTTCAAACACCAGCGTTTCGACTAAGATTTTTTTCTTCTTTTCCTTCTTCCTACGGTCTTCGCTTTCCTGCATTTCTCTCCTCCCCTCGTTTCCCCTTCCCCTTTTCCTCTCTCGCTTTCGCTTTATCTTTCTCTTCTCCTCTATGTTTCTCGTATATCCTTTCGACTTATTCTCCCGTGTCTTCCACTTCCCTTCTCTCTTGTATCATCTTCCTCTCCTTCTTGCTGCATTTTACTTCATTTCCCCTTTCGTCTCGCTTCATGCTTTCTCTTCCCTCATTATATTTTTGTCTTCTTTTTTATCATCACTTTTTTATCCCCACGGAATTACATCGACACAATAAAATGATTTTCGTTTCAATAGTGATTATATTTCTTTATTTTAGTATTCAAGAGAAGCCTGTCAAGACAAATCCATTTTTCTTTGTTTTGTTTTGTTTTTTTGCGAAATGATAACGGTCTCTTTCATATCAATTTTTTTTTTTTTTTTAAAGATATGAAAAAATAGAAATATGATATAAAAGAGTGTTAAGTGTGTGTTGTGATGTGTGTGTGTGTGTGTGTGTGTGTGTGTGTGTGTGTGTGTGTGTGTGTGTGTGTGTGTGTGTGTGTGTGTGTGTGTGTGTGTGTGTGCGTGCGTGCGTCGGTGTGTGTGTGCATGCGTGTGTGTGTGTGTGTGTGTGTGTGTGTGTGTGTGTGTGTGTGTGTGTACGTGTGCGTGTGCGTCGGTGCATGCGTGTGTGTGTGTGTGTGTGTGTGTGTGTGTGTGTGTGTGTGTGTGTGTGTGTGTGTGTGGGTGTGTGTGTGTGTGTGTGTGTGTGTGTGTGTGTGTGTATGTGTGTGCGTCGGTGCGTGTGTGTGCGCGTGGTGTGTGTGTGTGTGTGTGTTGTGTGTGTGTGTGTTGTGTGTGTGTGTGTGTGTGTGTGTGTGTGTTGTGTGTGTGTGTGTGTGTGTGTTGTGCGTGTGAGTGCGTCGGTGCATGCGCGCGCGCGCGCGTGTGTGTGTGTTGTGTGTGTCTGTGTGTCTGTGTGTGTGCGCGCGCGCGTGCGTGCGTGCGTGCAGATAATTAGATACAGATATAGATATAGCTACAGACATAGCCTAAAAAACAACGAGAACTGTCCCCGCATCCTCTTCAGAATCCCCGAACCTAGAGAATCCCACAAAGCAATCCCGCCGCACGCCAAAGCAAGCAAGCACGCGGACAGAGAGGGCCAGCCAACGACGCTTCATCCCGCCGGAGCAGCAGGGATCTCGCTTCACCTCTTCCTTTCATTTCCTGGCATATCCCTGGGGAGCCGAAATCATCTTGGGAGAAGCTGTGTTATTTTCTGCTTCTTGAGATTCATTTGTAAAGATTGGAGTCTCGAAGATGGGAAGGGGGGAGGGAGGGAGGAGAAGGAATGGGTGGAAGGGAAGGAGGGAGGGAGGAGGAGGGAGGGAGAGGGGGAGGGGAGGAGGGGGAAAGGGAGAGGAAGGAGGAAGAGTGAGAAAGGGAGAGAGAAGGAGGAAGGAGAGGAAGAAGGGAGGAAGAGTGAGAAAGGGACAGAGCAAGGAAAGGAGAGGAAGGGGGAGGAGAAGGGAGGAAGAGTGAGAAAGGGAGAAGAGCAAGAAAGGAGAGAAAATGGGAGGAAGGGTTAGAGAGAGAGAGGGGGGGGGGAGGAGGGAGAGTGAGAGGAAGGGAGTGAAAGATAAGAGGGGAAGAGAGAAAAGAATAAAGCGAGAGAGCAGGAGAGAGAACGGTAGAGAGCGAGCGAGAATGAGAGGAAGATAAGTAAAGCGGGAAGGAGGGAGAGACAAACAGACAGACAGAAAGAGAGAGGTCACTCAAGGTATTATCCCAAAAGCTTATTCCAATCGCTTCTTGATCCAGAATTATCCATGATTATGATGGTAAAAAAATACGAGATATATGCCAGATTATTTCCCGACTAAATATATTTTTGTGGTTTGCACACACATAACACATACATATATATAAATATATGGGAAAAATATATATATAGTGAGAGAGAGACAGAAGGGAGTAGAGAGAGTGATTCGTGAATACACACGTGTGTGTGTGTGTGTGTGTGTGTGTGTGTGTGTGTGTGTGTGTGTGTGTGTGTGTGTGTACATATATCTTTAAATATAAGAATATATATGTATATACATATACATATACATATATGTATATATACAAAGTCTATATAAGTACAGGTCTCGTCACTCAGCGCCTCAAATTCGTCCGTTTCGCGCATGACGTCACTTGGCGTAGAAGTCTGGGGGTTCGACGATAATCGTGTAGTCAGTCTTGGATGTGATGTGGGCCGTAAGGGTCTCCCTCTCTCCCGTTTCGCTTGCTGACTGGCCCGCGCAAGGCCGCAGTGCCCCAGTAGTTGTTCAGTGGTTGGTCGCAAAATTTGGGATCGCTTGTCATTATCATTTATATATATGTGTGTGTGTGGTATTTGTATTCATATATATATATATATATATTATATGTATATATATATAATATATATATATATATATATATATATATATATATATATATATATATAATATATATATATATATATATATTATATATAAGCTGTACTTGTTTAGATTTTATGCAGTGCGTTGGCTGTATGATCTATTTTATAATGAATTCGTCAAAAAACATTTTAGTTTCAATGTGCCATGTCTTCTTTGTTTATTTTATTTCTTTATAAGACTATATATAACCTGCAACATGAGAATTACATAACTGAATTCCCGTAAAATATGCGATATAGACCTACAAACAATCGCGGATAATCATGGCCTGTAAAATCTGTCCAATATGCAAATCGTTCAACACGCCGCCATCTAAAATTACTTAAGTATTTGCTCATTTGCTTCCGTTTTCTATCATCTTTCCGCCCAATGTACGCCTAGTGACGTCATAGCCTTATCACCCAAAGCTGCGCAGAACTCCGAAGTGACAAGACCTGTACTATATATAGACCTTGTATATATAGTATATATATATATATATATATATATATATATATATATATATATATATATATATATATATATATATATATATATTATATATTATCGTATATATATATATATATATATATATATATATATATACATATATATATATATATATATAATATATATATATATATATATATATATATATATATATATATATATATCCATATGCACATATCACATATATATATATATATGTATATATATATATATATATATATATATATATATATATATATATATATATATGTGTGTGTGTGTGTGTGTGTGTGTGTGTGTGTGTGTGTGTGTGTGTGTGTGTGTATGTATTTTTATTATTTTTATTTGGTCAAATTCAGTCCGCGCAGATGTAGTTCTCGGTAACTTTCCGCGCACGCTTGTTCTTTTTAAATCACCTTCCGTGCATATTTTTTTCTTACCTTTTCGTCATCCGTCCGCAGATTCGTCCGCGCAAATGTAGACAAATGATGCTTTCCGCGCATGAAC
>NW_020872279.1:471839-476839 GCF_003789085.1 Penaeus vannamei
AGCCTATGTTGTTTATCGTTTACTTGCAAAGTTTGTTCCTTACATTTACAATAATATTTAAATTGATAGATAACTCTGAAACACATTTTGTCAGTTCTCTCATAATGGCCTGTGAATTTATTTGGATTTTTGGTAGTTCATAAAACGGCCTCTCATGCATTTATTCCTTCCTATAAAATTGATAACTTTGACATATCTCCCTACAGGTTCATTGCTGTTTGAAGTATACAACCGTCAGTTCCTGATGTTTGTTAGCTTGGTATGGGTAGCCGTGTGCGTCACAGTCATGCCCTTCACCGTTGCAACAGCCCTCTGGTGGACATTTGCAACAACTGCTGCCTTGGGGATGGGACTGGGCTTCTTGTTCACAGGTGAGCTTGCTAAGAGCCCAAGGTGTTTTTGCATACTAAAGGTCTTGTGATATGCCATTGGATCCTACTCCTTCCTTTGTGGACTATATAATTCACTCTTTCATGATTTATTACACTTTTAATATAATAGTCTGTATATAGGTAGATCCTTGCCTCTTCTTAAAAATTCATGTTTCTGTTGTTCCCCTTGCAATTACTGGTTTTTTTCTGTTATTATTATTATCATTATTATTTTATTTTACTTTTTAGGTGATATGTGTACTTGACATTCTTTATTTTTACCTAAAGTCAATATCTTCATATAAAAACTTAGGATCTTAGATTAATCAGCATGCAGTATGATACCAGTAAACAAACAAAGACACATCTTAATCATTAGTTCTTTTACACACTGTATTTCTTACATTTATACATAATCTCTAGTGTATTGGCACAATACATCTGGCATTCATACACTGATTACTAGTTGTTTATTCTGTCTGGAATCATGAGAATATATTTTTAGCAGGTCTTAGTTAAAACTTATAGATGTCTCCCGTCTAAATATGAGCATATTTTGATTTATATGCTGAAAGGAAATAGATTTTTCCTCATTTCCTGTTTGTTTGTTTATTTATTTCCTTTTTTCCTTTTTTTTCCCCTTTTTTCTTTCTTTTTTATTTTTTTCCTTTTACTTTCTTTATTTTTTTGCAAGGGGGCTATTGCATTCTGCTAATAAGTTTGGTACAAATATGAATCTCTGACTTGATTATTTTTTTCATGTCTTGGATTTAGAATAAAGCCAAATTCATATCATTTCACTTTTTCCTAGTGCTCTCTTTCCTCCACTTTCCTCCTTTTTTCCACTCTGATGTATTCATTTCTTTTTTTCCATTTTGCTGTTCTTTTTCCATCAATGCAATGCTTTGTGCTATTATTTGTCAGGTAGGGAGCCTGCAGTGATCTGATCCTTGCCTCCTTTCCGTAGGTGGAAATGTCCTTTGTCTAGACCTGTGGGGCCGTGCTGGCGGTGCCTCCCTGCAAGCACTACACTTCAGTTTTGCAGTTGGAGCCTTCATCGCACCACTTGCAATTCATCCCTTCTTCGTTGGGTTGCACCCTTTTGAGATCCATAGCAATCAGTCTCTAATGGAGACCACAGCTATGACAGAGGCTCCACATATGTCCAGGTTTGTCCGAAGTTTACAAGATGACGTATATAATGCTAGCTATAGTGGAGAACAGTCTTTGGAGAATCATACTAATGAAAAGATTAAGAACTTAACCCTACCTAAGCCCACAACTGAAGACACCATATCAGTAGTTAATATCACATCTGATCATCTCTTGACATCATTAGAGAATGAAAATGATACATCAGTGACTGTAGAACCAGATGATCTTTTAACATTGCCAGAGACAACAACTAGTGCAAAAGCTGCATCTACAAAACCCCCAATGAAAAAGCCTAATTTTACTGATGGCAATGCACTACATCCTGATATTGATACGAAATGGAAGCGACCACCCTCCAGAGACCAAGGGAAAACAAAAGCAAAACCACAGCAGACAGGTAAATCTCAACAAGAGCCATCCAAAAACCAAACTCTGGAAATTTCTGTTACTACTGCAGCATCTGTTGAAGGTGAACATTCACCAGAGGGTTCTGATGATAATGATGCCACTTCATTAGAAGTGCACACCACAATGATACCAGATCAAGGTGAGGAAGTTGTGCAGACTGAAAACCAGCCTGTGGTGAATGAGACTACAGGAGGATTAGTTGAAACAGAAGACCCTTCTCTGGTTAAATTGCCAACTGTTCTCCCTAGTACCACAAGCACACCTAAACCTACAACTGTTGAGATCACTTCTACAACTACTACTGTTGCCACTACCACAACCACTGCTCCCACCACTACTACTACTACTACAACAACCACTACAACCACTACCACAACACCAGCAACCACTGTTGTTACAACCCATATGCCAGAGACTACAGAGGATCCTAATTTACTTGTAACTTACTCCAAGGAAATAACAGAGCAAGAAGATCATGAAGACCATTTAAGAGAAGATGTAGAAATAGACCTTGAAGGTGGTGAAAATGTGGATGATAATTCTGAGGAAGAACCTGAGGCTCAGGGTTTGCAGGAGGCTTTAAGTGATGAACCAATCAGCGAAGAATCATATGAGGATGAACAAAATAAGAGTGGGATATCATCAGTCATGCATTCACAGAAGCCTGGTACCTATAGTATTGGAAGTGATGATAATAGTAAATTTTTGGATGATATGGCACAGCGCTTTAAAGACTATGGAGTAACCAAAGTCCACTTAGCCTACATATGTATTGGGATTTTTATTATTCTCAATGCATTAATATCAGTTGTCATCCTTTGCCACAATCCACGGGAACCAAGATCAAAACAGGATGATGGAAGCATGGGTGAAATCAACAAAAGCAGAGTCCTTGTCTTCACGGTCATATTTTCAGTGTTCATGTTTATGGCTGAAGCATTGCAAGGGGCAGTGCATCACCTTCTAACTACAACAGTTATTGGCACAGGACTTGTTGTTATTCAGAATACAGGCATAGATGGTCAGGCTCTCTTCTGGGGCCTAGTGTGTCTGGTGAGATTTCTCTGCATATTAGTTTCAGGATGCTTGAGACTGAAACCAGGAAAGCTCTTGACAATATCTATTCTGTTTGCAGCAATGGGATCAGTCTTCTTGGCCATTGGTTCTTATGGGAAGGATGATTTTCTCTGGTCCGGCATTATTTTCATGGCCCTTGGTCTAGCTCCTATCTTACCAACAAGTCTCCTTTGGATGGCACAGTACATGAGAGTGACTCATCGTATGTGTGCTCTTATGATCATATTGGCTTCATTCGGAAATTCACTTACGCACGCACTTCTTACAAAGGTTGTGGGCAATTCACATGTATATCCATTTATCCTTGTAACAGTCAGTTTTGTTTCTCTCTTCTGTTTGTTGTTATCAATATGTGTGATTTACACTGCCAGGCGAAGTCGAACCCTAGGTGTGCCAGCAGGATACCAGCTGGCAAATCAACACGAAGAAGAGGATAGCATTGAACTTACCCCCTCTGGGAGTGCAGTATTTACTCCCAGCGACCAACCTGTAAGAGAGAATGGGGAAGCTGGTCAGTCACTCTTGATAGATTAGCAACTGATGATTCATATAGGTCTTATCTTCATTTTGTAATGCATTCATGTGAATATCTTTAGGGTAATCAACTGTTTAGTAAATCTAGTCCTTATTTTCATATTTTATCAGTTTTAAAGGGTATAAAACAGCATTTTAGATTTACATTGAGCTTTGGAAAATCACAAGGTAGCAATTCTCTCTGTGAAGATATCAATTAACTGTGGTGATACAAAGTGATACAAGGCTTTTTGTTTTCTTAATTTTATTGAAGCTGCTTCATCTCAAAAGTCATCAGAGTCAGATAATAAAATGATAAACATTCCAATACTAGGTTCAAGGAGTTAGTTGTCTAGTTTTGCATTAAGTAGCAGACTAGTATGATGCTTTATTTTAATTTTCTTTTTCTTCTTTTTAATGTCCAAGAAGAAGGGAAGGTTACATTTATATAATAACTTCAGAGACTCTGTTAGATATCTGACAACAGTGTTACACTTTTTTATTTAATTCTTCTGTATTATCTGGCCAATGGTCTTGATGGGTTTTGTATATAACAGGTTTTATTAACCCTTTTATCTTTTATTCTGTATATTTGTGAATTTTTTTTTGTATAAATGCAGACAATCAGGAAAGATGTTGGTTCAATGATCTTACTGTTTGGTGCACATATTTTTTTACTAGTTTTTAGAATATTTTTCTTAATGTTCCGCTTTGTTATTCGTAAGGAATGGTGCCATATGCAGCTTGATATTGGAGAAGCAAAAGTACATTGCAATGGTTTATGTGCAACTTTTGTATTTTACTTATTTATTGGGAGAACTTCCGGTAGAGTGTAGCAAGCAAGCAAAAAAAGCTTCCAGATGTTTTCATGTAATAAAATAGTACATGGTATCTTCATATGTTTTATGGCCCAAACACTAATAGTCAAAGACTGTATTTGACAACAAGCTGAGCACAAAGATATTTCACAACCCAATAACTGTGGCGAACATCATATGATGGAGAGTATATCTGTGACGTATATAATGGGAAGGTCTTTTATTCTCTCTCCCTCACTCTTTTCATGCCTTCTTGCTTTCTTTCTTTCTTATCTCTTTTTTTCATTAACTAATGGATCTGGTGCTCCCATATTCTCAGTACAAGCTAGTTGTTCCACCCATGCAAACTCATATTTGTTTTTATTATACTTCCTATGCTTTTCCACGTGATCTTTCTTTCTTTTTCTTTCTTTTTCTTTTTTCTTTTCTTCTTTCTTTTTTACTCAGTGAAGTTGTGCATGGATATAAGGCAGAAAACCTAAATGCTCAGTTGCTGGGTTTGAATAAATTCTGATTTTTTATTGTCTATTAATATTTTTTTCTTTTTTTAAAGAAATGTGATTATGGTAAAGTAATATTTTTATAATTGCTTTTAACAGATGTCAATTTTGAAAATAGACACTTTATTTGTTAGTGTTCACTGTTTGTGTTCATCAGC
>NW_020872279.1:502308-507308 GCF_003789085.1 Penaeus vannamei
GGATTTAGAATAAAGCCAAATTCATATCATTTCACTTTTTCCTAGTGCTCTCTTTCCTCCACTTTCCTCCTTTTTTCCACTCTGATGTATTCATTTCTTTTTTTCCATTTTGCTGTTCTTTTTCCATCAATGCAATGCTTTGTGCTATTATTTGTCAGGTAGGGAGCCTGCAGTGATCTGATCCTTGCCTCCTTTCCGTAGGTGGAAATGTCCTTTGTCTAGACCTGTGGGGCCGTGCTGGCGGTGCCTCCCTGCAAGCACTACACTTCAGTTTTGCAGTTGGAGCCTTCATCGCACCACTTGCAATTCATCCCTTCTTCGTTGGTTGCACCCTTTTGAGATCCATAGCAATCGTCTCTAATGGAGACCACAGCTATGACAGAGGCTCCACATATGTCCAGGTTTGTCCGAAGTTTACAAGATGACTATATAATGCTAGCTATATGGAGAGAACAGTCTTTGGAGAATCATACTAATGAAAAGATTAAGAACTTAACCCTACCTAAGCCCACAACTGAAGACACCATATCAGTAGTTAATATCACATCTGATCATCTCTTGACATCATTAGAGAATGAAAATGATACATCAGTGACTGTAGAAACCAGATGATCTTTTAACATTGCCAGAGACAACAACTAGTGCAAAAGCTGCATCTACAAAACCCCAATGAAAAAGCTAATTTTACTGATGGCAATGCACTACATCCTGATATTGATACGAAATGGAAGCGACCACCCTCCAGAGACCAAGGGAAAACAAAAGCAAAACCACAGCAGACAGGTAAATCTCAACAAGAGCCATCCAAAAACCAAACTCTGGAAATTTCTGTTACTACTCAGCATCTGTTGAAGGTGAACATTCACCAGAGGTTCTGATGATAATGATGCCACTTCATTAGAAGTGCACACCACAATGATACCAGATCAAGGTGAGGAAGTTGTGCAGACTGAAAACCAGCCTGTGGTAAATGAGACTACAGGAGGATTAGTTGAAACAGAAGACCCTGCTCTGGTTAAATTGCCAACTGTTCTCCCTAGTACCACAAGCACACCTAAACCTACAACTGTTGAGATCACTTCTACAACTACTACTGTTGCCACTACCACAACCACTGCTCCCACCACTACTACTACTACTACAACAACCACTACAACCACTACCACAACACCAGCAACCACTGTTGTTACAACCCATATGCCAGAGACTACAGAGGATCCTAATTTACTTGTAACTTACTCCAAGGAAATAACAGAGCAAGAAGATCATGAAGACCATTTAAGAGAAGATGTAGAAATAGACCTTGAAGGTGGTGAAAATGTGGATGATAATTCTGAGGAAGAACCTGAGGCTCAGGGTTTGCAGGAGGCTTTAAGTGATGAACCAATCAGCGAAGAATCATATGAGGATGAACAAAATAAGAGTGGGATATCATCAGTCATGCATTCACAGAAGCCTGGTACCTATAGTATTGGAAGTGATGATAATAGTAAATTTTTGGATGATATGGCACAGCGCTTTAAAGACTATGGAGTAACCAAAGTCCACTTAGCCTACATATGTATTGGGATTTTTATTATTCTCAATGCATTAATATCAGTTGTCATCCTTTGCCACAATCCACGGGAACCAAGATCAAACAGGATGATGGAAGCATGGGTGAAATCAACAAAAGCAGAGTCCTTGTCTTCACGGTCATATTTTCAGTGTTCATGTTTATGGCTGAAGCATTGCAAGGGGCAGTGCATCACCTTCTAACTACAACAGTTATTGGCACAGGACTTGTTGTTATTCAGAATACAGGCATAGATGGTCAGGCTCTCTTCTGGGGCCTAGTGTGTCTGGTGAGATTTCTCTGCATATTAGTTTCAGGATGCTTGAGACTGAAACCAGGAAAGCTCTTGACAATATCTATTCTGTTTGCAGCAATGGGATCAGTCTTCTTGGCCATTGGTTCTTATGGGAAGGATGATTTTCTCTGGTCCGGCATTATTTCATGGCCTTGGTCTAGCTCCTATCTTACCAACAAGTCTCCTTTGGATGGCACAGTACATGAGAGTGACTCATCGTATGTGTGCTCTTATGATCATATTGGCTTCATTCGGAAATTCACTTACGCACGCACTTCTTACAAAGGTTGTGGGCAATTCACATGTATATCCATTTATCCTTGTAACAGTCAGTTTTGTTTCTCTCTTCTGTTTGTTGTTATCAATATGTGTGATTTACACTGCCAGGCGAAGTCGAACCCTAGGTGTGCCAGCAGGATACCAGCTGGCAAATCAACACGAAGAAGAGGATAGCATTGAACTTACCCCCTCTGGGAGTGCAGTATTTACTCCCAGCGACCAACCTGTAAGAGAGAATGGGGAAGCTGGTCAGTCACTCTTGATAGATTAGCAACTGATGATTCATATAGGTCTTATCTTCATTTTGTAATGCATTCATGTGAATATCTTTAGGGTAATCAACTGTTTAGTAAATCTAGTCCTTATTTTCATATTTTATCAGTTTTAAAGGGTATAAAACAGCATTTTAGATTTACATTGAGCTTTGGAAAATCACAAGGTAGCAATTCTCTCTGTGAAGATATCAATTAACTGTGGTGATACAAAGTGATACAAGGCTTTTTGTTTTCTTAATTTTATTGAAGCTGCTTCATCTCAAAAGTCATCAGAGTCAGATAATAAAATGATAAACATTCCAATACTAGGTTCAAGGAGTTAGTTGTCTAGTTTTGCATTAAGTAGCAGACTAGTATGATGCTTTATTTTAATTTTCTTTTTCTTCTTTTTAATGTCCAAGAAGAAGGGAAGGTTACATTTATATAATAACTTCAGAGACTCTGTTAGATATCTGACAACAGTGTTACACTTTTTATTTAATTCTTCTGTATTATCTAGCCAATGGTCTTGATGGGTTTTGTATATAACAGGTTTTATTAACCCTTTTATCTTTTATTCTGTATATTTGTGAATTTTTTTTTGTATAAATGCAGACAATCAGGAAAGATGTTGGTTCAATGATCTTACTGTTTGGTGCACATATTTTTTTACTAGTTTTTAGAATATTTTTCTTAATGTTCCGCTTTGTTATTCGTAAGGAATGGTGCCATATGCAGCTTGATATTGGAGAAGCAAAAGTACATTGCAATGGTTTATGTGCAACTTTTGTATTTTACTTATTTATTGGGAGAACTTCCGGTAGAGTGTAGCAAGCAAGCAAAAAAAGCTTCCAGATGTTTTCATGTAATAAAATAGTACATGGTATCTTCATATGTTTTATGGCCCAAACACTAATAGTCAAAGACTGTATTTGACAACAAGCTGAGCACAAAGGTATTTCACAACCCAATAACTGTGGCGAACATCATATGATGGAGAGTATATCTGTGACGTATATAATGGGAAGGTCTTTTATTCTCTCTCCTCACTCTTTTCATGCCTTCTTGCTTTCTTTCTTTCTTATCTCTTTTTTCATTAACTATGGATCTGGTGCTCCCATATTCTCAGTACAAGCTAGTTGTTCCACCCATGCAAACTCATATTTGTTTTTATTATACTTCCTATGCTTTTCCACGTGATCTTTCTTTCTTTTTCTTTCTTTTTCTTTTTTCTTTTCTTCTTTCTTTTTTACTCAGTGAAGTTGTGCATGGATATAAGGCAGAAAACCTAAATGCTCAGTTGCTGGGTTTGAATAAATTCTGATTTTTTATTGTCTATTAGTATTTTTTTTTTTTTAAAGAAATGTGATTATGGTAAAGTAATATTTTTATAATTGCTTTTAACAGATGTCAATTTTGAAAATAGACACTTTATTTGTTAGTGTTCACTGTTTGTGTTCATCAGCAATGACCCATTTTTAGAGATGTGACCAGAAAGTAAGGTAAGGTAAGATACAGGCACTGCTGACATCATATTCTTCCAAATAGTGCATATCTGTTAATAAAACAGGGATTAACCATTAACACTTTGTACAGATGTTACTGTACTCTGAATGTTGCATGTTAATAGACCTCCTGCTTAGGGTTTTATATCTTCTGTCCATATTTCATTGTGCATAATGAAATTGGAATGTATCCAGCATTTTATTTCCTATGCACATTAGTGAGAAATTGTATTTTACACAAAATTTTGTAAAGAAGAAAAACAAGAAATTAAGACTACATTTGGTAGCGTATATGATGATTAAGTAGTAACATGTTTGCAAGCTTACAAGAAATGTCTAGATATAGGATTGGGTCTGAGTAAAAGCACACATCAACAACAGGGTATAGGGCACTGTAATAGGAGAAGGACAGTGAAAGTTATATGTGAAAATTAGCATATACAAAGATTGATGCATGTAAGGATACCATTGATGCAATCTTAATATGTGTTTAGATGTTTTCTTCCATATCAGTATCAGATGTAACATGTACATGTGCTTCTGAAATGTTTTTTTTTTTTTTTACATTTCCCACCAGTCAACTATGTCAGTATCAGAAAGTGCTTTTTCAGCTATCTGTCTTTGATACAATCTTGATATAATTATAGAATTTTGATTGATAGTGAAAGAAAACTTTTACAATATAACTATTAGTCATTACTAATGCTAATTTATGGTGGGTAAATTTATTAATATTTCAAGAAAATTATGCCTTGTTTAGAAATATCAAAAGTGACCTAAGTGTTTTACTAGTGCTGTGTTAATCCAGCCTTTGGTACTATGATTTTAGTTTATTAATTTTGTTTATACATAGATGGCTCCACAAGTACATAGTTACCAAGAAGTCAATTACTTGGCATACCTGGCCTTACCTGTTTACCCTATTCCTTGAATTTTCATTAAGAAAATGTATATACTGCTGCTATTATTTATTATCATTATTATTAGGGTTATCATTAATGTTATCATTGTTATTTTTGTTATTATTATTATCATCATTGTAATTATTATTATATGATTATATTATTGTTAATGTCTTTGTCTATTTTATTATTATGTCAACAGTACTTACT
>NW_020872279.1:529393-531893 GCF_003789085.1 Penaeus vannamei
AGAAGGAGAGAGGAAGGAAGGATGAAGAGGAGGAGATGGGGGTGAATCAGAGAGAGGAGAGAGGATGGGGGTAGAAAGAGGAGGAGGATGGGTGAAAGAGGAGGAGGATTGGGGATTGAAAGAGGGAAGAGGCAGGAGAGGAGGATGGGGTGAAAGAGGAAGAGGAGGAGGTAGGAGGGTGAAAGAGAAGAGGAGGAGGAGGAGGGTGAACGAAGAGAAGAGGAGGAGGAGGAGGATGGGGTGAGAGAAGAGGAGAGGAATGGGGGTGAAAGAGGAAGAGGAGGAGGAGGAGGGTGAAAGAGGAAGAGGAGGAGGAGGAGGATGGGTGAAAGAGGAAGAAGGAGAGAAAAAAAAGAGGGTGAAAGAGGAAACAGGGAGGAGGAGGAGGATGGGGTGAAAGAGGAAAAGAAGGAGGGGAGGAGGATAGGGGTGAAAGAGAAGAGGAAGAGGAGGAGGATGGGGTGAAAGAGGAGAGGAAGGAGAGATGGGGATGGATGAGGAGGAGGATGGAGGTGAAAGAGGAAGAGGAGGAGGGGGTGAATGAAGAAGGAGGAGGAGGGTGAAAGAGGAAGAGGAGGAGGAGGAGGATGGGGTGAAAAGAGGAAAGAGGAGGAGGAGAGGATAGGGGTGAAAGAGGAAGAGGAAGATGGGGGTGAAAAGGGAAGAGAGGAGGAAGAGGATGGGGGTGAAAAGAGGAAGAGGAGGAAGGTAGGAATGGGGGTGAAAGAGGAAGAGAAGGAGGATGGGGATGGAAGAGGAGGAGGAGAAGAGGTGGGGGTGAAGAGGAAGAAGGAGGATGGGGGTGAAAGAGGAAGAGAAGGAGGATGGTGATGAAGAGGAGGAGGGGAAAAGAGGATGGGGGTAAAGAAGGAAGGAGGATAGGGTGAAAGAGGAAGAGGAGAAGGAGGAGGATGGGGGTGAATAGGGGAAAAGGAGGAAGGTGAAGAGGAAGAGAAGGATGGGGGTGAAAGAGGAAGAGGAGGAGGATGGGGGTGAAAGGAGGGAAGAGGAAGAGAAGGAGGATGGGGGTAAAAGAGGATGAGGATGGGATGAAAGAGGAAGAGAAGAGGGGGAATGGGGAAAGTGGAGAGGTGGGGTGAAACGGGGTAGGAGAGAGGGCAGAGAAGAGGGGCTGGGGAAGGAAGGGAAGGAGGGAAGGAAGGGAAGGAGGTAGATAGGAAGGAGGAGGAGGAAGAAGAGCGAGGAAGGAGAAGGGAGGAGGAACACGCAGCAGCAGAAGGGAAGAGGAGGAGGAGGAGGGATGAGGGGAGAGGAATGGGGAAAGAGGACGATGAATAGGAGTGGGTGAAAGCGGGGTAGGAGAGAGCAGAGGAAAGAGGGGCCTCGGGGAAGGAAGGGGAAGGAAGGGGAAGGAAGGGAAGGAGGCAGAAGGAGGAGGAGGAAGAGAAGGAGGAGGAACAGGGCAGCAGCAGAAGGAAGAAGGAGGAGAAGGAGGGATGAGGAGGAGAGGAAATGGGAAAAGGGACGATGACATAGGATGAAATATGAAGTTAAACAGATAAATTGCGTTACTCTTGAAGAAGCGCCTAAGCACCACATCGCACTGTCACCAAAAAACGTCAAAGAGACAGATCAGCTTCAATGGAATAAAACATAAATATATATAAAAAATTCCACGTTCGCCCGATAGAACTTCCGGGCGCCACTTCCTCAAAACCCAGCAGGGGACCCTTTACAAAACCGTCCACTTGGCCGGGATTAACATTACACAGAGCCCGCGCGAAGACCAAAGTCGACGTCATACTTATTTCTTGAGGTCCCCTTGGGCCGAGCGCCGGCGTCGATAGACCCCCCCCCCCCCGCCCCCACATACCTTAGCCATGACGTCTTATGATCGACGCGAGCTCGGGTTCGGCCCAGTCCACCTTGACCTCCGTGTTGCCCCAGAGCAGCACGCGCCCCGTGAACATCTTCCTTCGCGCCATGGCGGCCGCCTTGTGGCTCTCGTACTCGACGAAGGCGTAGCCGCGGTTCTTGGTGCGGTCGTTCACGCACGGGTACAGGATGATCTTGACGACGCCCTCCGTCACGCGCCGCATCTCCTCCTGCACCTCCTCGCGCGACCGGTTCTTGGGGATGCCGCCCACGAACAGGCGGTTGTTGTCCACGCTGCGCATGACGCCCAGGAAGCGGTTGGGCCTGACCTCGTGGTTGTTGAGGCTGCGCAGGGCGGTCTCGGCCTCCTCGCGCGTCGTGAACTGCACGAAGCCGTAGCCGCGGTTGGTGCTCGCCGTCTCCATCATGAGGCGCACCTCGTACAGCTTCCCGGCGCGCTCCAGCACCGGCACCAGCTCGTCCTCGAACATGTCGCGCGGGATTTTGCCGATGAACACCTCGCAGCCCTTGGGCGGCGGCAGGCCGTCCCACGAGGGCGGGGGGCCGTACCTGCGCTGCCCGTTCTCCTGCGAGATCGGGAACCCCGTGCGCTTCTGCAGCTCCTTCAGCGCCTCCGTCACCGAGTCCGGGATTCTGGCGGCGG
>NW_020872279.1:549393-566893 GCF_003789085.1 Penaeus vannamei
GTTATATATATATATATGTATATATTATGGATTATGAGAATATGTAACGATGCCACTACAGAAATGAAATGCTTCTACATACAGAAGCTTAATATCTAGGTCATAGTCTTTGAGTAACACAGACTCAAAATTAATAGGATCACAGTACAATGTCTGTAATGAGTGATAAATATATTGGCTCTCATAATATAGAATGTATTATCTTGTCTTTGATAGATGTGAAAGTTCTATTAATACTATATAAATAAAATCTATTTCTTGTGAGTAGAAATTATATTAACTATGAAATACATCCTAGTGATATTTAATATACACTATATACATCTATTTATTTTGTAGATTATGCAGAAACATGATATTATGCTTTTGTGAGATTTTGTTAAATTTATATTCTAAATTTGATTTTGAATTCCTGAACAATGGAAATATTTTCTGAAGCAACCTAAGCAAATCAGAGGAAGTGAATCTGCTTCACATAATTAACAATACTGCTTTGATGACAAAGAAATGATTTGACCAAGGTGTTTTTTTTTTGTTTGTTTTTTTTTGTGTGTGTGTTTTGCTCTTGTTGAAGTTATATTTGTTTGAGAAAATGAGATTTCTTCATATAAGAATCTACAGGATAATGCTTTTCATATCCCAATAAAGGCTCATGGGATTTAGTATTTTGAAATGGATGGGTAAAATAGCACCAAATTATGATTATGCTTGTCCCATTTGGACTGATTTCAAAACATATGCATCTCATTATATAAGTTAATTCATTGATCAGTAATAATAATTTAAAAAATCACTGTACATTGACTCATTTCAACCACATTGACTCNTCCCTTGTTTCTTTAAGAATCTTATCCGTTGCGAAACGTATGTTCGGGTTCTATAGTTGGTGTATATTTGCTTGTGTCTATGTTGTGGTCTATGTTGGGTCCCTATGTTGCCGTTTTATGCTTGTGTCTATGTGGGTCTATGTTTGGTTTTATGTTGAAGTCTATGCTGCGTAGGGCGTTTTATTATGTTGAGCGGTCTATGTTGCAGTTTTATGGGGTCTATTTGAGTTTTATGTTGTGTCTATTGTTGGTATGTTGGGTCAGTATGGTGGTTTTATGTATGGGGTCTATGTGTGGGTTTTATGTTGGGTCTATGTTGGTTTATGTAGAGGGATGCGTGCGTTCTATGTTGGTTTTTATGTTGTATGGAATCTATGTTGGCGTCTGAGGTTGTTTTATGTTGTGTGTTTATGTTGGTCCTATGTTCGTTTTATGTTGGGTCTAATGATTCGGTTTATGTAGAGGGTCTATCTGATTTTATGTTGGAATCTATGCTGGCGGGTCTATGTTTGGTTTTATCGTTGGTTAGTATGTTGGGTCAGTTGGTTCCAGCTGACGTGTGGCTCAGACATGGGGAATTTAGACGCATATGAACGCATAGAATGAAGGGAATAGAATAAAAATAAACACCACATACAATACATACATACATCCACAGACGCACCACAACATTGCCCAAAAAACACACTCACACTAACAAGCATAACATATACATGTGAGTACAGACCGTGTGTGTGTGTGTTTTTTTTTTTTTTTTCTGTATATGTATGAACTGTGGGTGCTTTAGTACACCGAGTTGGTACCGCAGGGAACACAAACAAACAAACAAACAAACAAGGATAATAAAAAGGACAAACAAACAAAATAAAACAAAAAATTACAAAACAAAACAAAAAAGTATAAACAAAAGACTTAAAAAAAGCAAAACAGGAACAAACAAAAATCAAAAACAAAAACAAACAAAACAAAAAAATCCAAATAAACAAAAAAATAACAAAAACAAACAAATTGGCAAACATGAAAAAAAACAAAACACAAACAAAAAAACAAGACCAACAACAACAAAAATATCAAAACAACAAACACAAACAAAAAACTCAAAACAAAGCAAAACCAACAAACAAAAACAAAAATACAAAAAAAAAAAAACCCAATCAAAACCAACAACAAATACAAAATAACAAAACAAGCCAATTCACACAGACACACACCCCCGACCTCCAAATTCCCTCCATTCGCGACCCTCCATAATTTCAGAGCATAGCGCTTAATGTCCAAAAACATAGACCAAACAAAAAAAAAAAAATCAAAACAAATAAACAAACAAAACACAAAAAACAAACAATGAACAAAAAATCAAAATAAAAACAAAAAACCAAAAACAAACACAAAAAGGAGTGGCAAAACAAAAACACAAAAACACAACAAAAACGGAAGACCAACAAAAAAAAAACAAAAAAAACAAAATAAGATCAAAACAACAAAAAGGCAAAACAACAATAAAAAAAACAAAAGACAAAACAAACAAAAAAAACAAACAAATTCAAAAAACGATAACTAAGAACATGACTTCACAAACCACACCCCGAGCCTCAAATTCGCCTCCATTCCCGACGCCTGGCCCTATAATCCAGGGATCGTTAATGGACCAAAAAAAAGGAAACAAGACCAAACAAAAAAAAAAGATAACAAAACAAAAGATAACAAACTAAAGACAAAAAACAAAAACATACAAAAACAAAAATATCAAAACAGAACAAAAAAAACAAACAAAAAAGCAAAAAACAAAATACAAAGGGCAAACAAACAAACAAAAACAAAAAATCAGAAATAAGCAAAACAAAAATTCAAGAAAAGCAAAAGGCAAACAAGACCACACACACAAAAACAACCCAAAAAACAATATAACAAGACAAACCCCCAAATTCAATACAGCGAAGAAAAACAAACAATACAAACAAACAAGACTTCACAAATAAACAACAAAAAATTCCCAAAACAACAAACAAAAAACAAACAAAACAAAAACAAAACAAGAAACTTCACACCCCGCATCCCAAGCCGACCGTCCCTTCCCGCGAACGCCCCGCCCGACGCCTCAGAATTGCCCTCCATAATTCAAAAGAGATCCGTCGTATAGTGTTCCCAAGTCCGCGAATTTTACACATTCCCGAAGACGGCAGAAGTTACCGCTACTTATCTTCTAGACGAGATCCCGATTACTCCAGAAAGTGCTACCGCACGAGATGAATGTCTTATGATGTTCTTATGAATAAGAGGTAGCCGAGCTGGCGCCGGGATTATGTTCTTGGAATGTTTTGGCTTTTTGTTCTTGATGGTCTTGCATGTCTGTCTTGCTCTTTGTTCTTGATGTTCTTGGCTTTGTTATCGTTGATGTTTCTTGATGTTCTTGGCTTTTTTGTTCTTTGATGTTCTTGGCTTTTGTTCTTGATGTTGTGATTTTGTTCCAACGTGTGATAGTAGGATTTGTAATCTTTCGTTTTTTTTCTTTCTTTTTCTTTTTCTTTCTTTCTTTTTTTTTTCTTTTTCTTTCTTTTTTTTTTCTTTCTTTCTTTCTCTCTCTCTCTCTCCCCTTCCTCCCTCCTCTCTCTCCCTCCCTTCCTCTCTAAACGTAACTATCCAAAACCAAAAAACCTTGAAAGAGAGAAAGAGAGATAGGGAACGAGGAGAGAGAGAGAAGAGAGAGAGAGAGAGAGAGATAAGAAGAGAGAGGAGAGAGAGACGGAGAGAGAAGAGAGAGAGATGAGAGAGAGGAATAGTTAGCAAAATTAAGTGAGCAAAAACAAACAAAACAAAAATCATTAAAACAAAACAAAAACAAACAAAGGCAAACAAAAAAAAAACACAAACAAAACAGACCAACAACACAAAAATCAAAACAAACAAAACAAACAAAAAACCAAAAAACAAACAAAAAACCAAAACATTATCAAAAACAAAAACAAACAAACAAACAAGACTTCACACAAAAACAACCCCCGACCTCAAATTCCCTTCCATATTCCAAGAGATCGTTAATTCCAAAAACAAGACCAACAAAAAAAATCAAAACAAAAACAACCAAAAAACAAAAAACAAAGCAAACAACAAAAACAAAAACAAACAAAACAAACAAACAAACAAGGACCACACAAAAACACCCCCACCTTCAAATTCCCTCCATAATTCCAAGAGATCGTTAATTCCAAGTCCGCCAATTTTACACATTCCCAAGAGCAGAATTACGCTACATTGTTCTTCTAACGAATCCCGATCCAGAAAGTTCTCCGCCGATGGATGTTCTTGATGTTCTTGATGTTCTTGATGTTTCTTGATGTTCTTGATGTTTTTTGATGTTCTTGATGTTCTTCTTTTGTTCTTGATGTCTTGTTTTCTTGGCTTTTTGTTCTTTCTTTTGTTCTTGGCTTTTGTTCTTGATGTTTCTTTTCTTGGCTTGTTTTGATGTTCTTGATTTCTTGATGTTCTTGGCTTTTGTTCTTGATGTTCTTGATTTTTTCTTTTGTTCTTGATGTTTTGTTCTGATTTCTTTGTTCTTTGTTCTTTGGCTTTTGTTCAAAACGTGTGATAGTTTAGGATTTGTAAATCTTTCGTTTTTCTTCTTTTTTCTTCTTTCTTTTTTTTTTTTTTCTTTTTTTCTTTTTTTCTTTTTCTTTCTTTTCTTTTTTTTTGTGTTATTGTTTATTTTGTGATTGTGTTGGTATTTGTGGTCGTTTTTATTGTTATTGTTATTGTTGTTATCATTTTCGTTATTATTATTATTATTATTACCGTCATTATTGTCAATATTGTTATGTTATTCATCATCATTACTACTAATTACTCTCTCTTTCTCTCTCTCTTTCTTTCTTTCTTTCTTTCTTTCTTTCTTTCTTTCTCTCTCTTCTCTCTTCCCTACCTCTCCCTCTCTCCCTCCCTCCCTCTCTAAACGTATATCTATCAAAACAAAAAACCTGAAAGAGAGAGAGAGAGAGTAGAGAGAGAGGAGAGAGAGAGAGAAGAGAGAGAGAGAGAGAGAGAAGAGAGAGAGAGAGAGAGACGAGAACGAGGAGAGAGAGAGAGAGCCAGGAGAGAGAGAGAGAGAGAAGAGAGAGATAGATTAGCAAAATTAAGTTAGGCAAAAACAAAACAAAACACCAAAAACAAACAAAACAAAAATCAAATAAACAAACAAAAACAAAAAAGGCAAACAACAAAACAAAAACACAAACAAAAACAAGACAACAAAAAATCAAAACGAAAAACAACCAAAAACAAACAAAAACAAACAAACAAAAACAAAAATCAAATAAAAAAAAAACAAAAAAACAAACAAACTTCACCAAACAAACAAAAACAAAAGCAAAATCAAAACAAACAAACAAACAAGCCATCACAAAAAACACCCCCCCCCCCGACCTCAAATTCCCTCCATAATTTCCAGAATCGTTAATTCCAAAAACAAGACCAACAAAAAAAATCAAAAAACAAAAACAAAACAAAAAACAAAAACAAACAAACAAAAACAAAAACAAAAAACAAACAAACAACAAAAGCCATCACACACACACACCCCCCCCCCCCGACCTCAAATTCCCTCCATTCCCGACCCTCCATAATTCCAAGAGATCGTTAATTCCAAAAACAAGACCACAAAAAAATCAAAACAAAATAAACAACAAAAAAACAAAACAAACAAAAAAACAAAAAAATCAAACAAAAACAAACAAAAACAAAAACAAAAGCAAAAACAAACAAACAAACAACAAGACTTCACACAAACACCCCCCCCCCGACCTCAAATTCCCTCCATTCCCGACCCTCCATAATTCACAGAGATGTTATTCCAAGTCCGCCAATATTACACATCCCAAGAGCAGAATTACGCTTACATTGTTCTTCTAACGATTCCGATCCAGAAAAGTTCTCCGCGCGATGGATGTTCTTGATGTTCTTGCTTTTGTTCTTGAATGTTCTTGGCTTTTGTTCAAAACGTGTGATAGTTTAGGATTTTTGAGAAAAGAGAGAAAAGAGAGAAGGAGAAGGGAAAAGGAAAGAGAGAAAGAGAGGACGAGAGAAGAGAAAGAGAGGAAGAGAGAAAAAAGAAGAAAAGAGAAAAGAGAGAGAAGGAGAGAGAAGAGAGAGAGAGAGAGAAAAAGAGAGAAGAGAGAGAGGAGAGAGAGAGAGAGAGAGAGAGAGAGAGAGAGAGAGAGGAGAGAGAGAGACGAGAGAGAGAGAGAAAGAGACAGAGAGAGAGAAAGAGAATAGTAGTTAAAAAATTAAAATATGTGTATATAGTGAACCTGGTTCTATTCGTGGTTCTCAAGGTTCTATTCCTTTTGTTTTGGCAGAAATAGGAAAACGATTTTTTTTTTTATTTCCCCCGTAGATAAAACAAGATTTATCCCACCCTGTATGACACAACAAACAAAATAAATAAAACAAGATTTATTCCACCCTGTATGACACCAACAAACAAAAATAAATAAACAAGATTTATTCCCACCCTGTATGACACCAACAAACAAATAATAAAACAAGATTTATCCCACCCTGTATGACACCAACAAACAAAATAAATAAACAAGATTCATTCCCACCCTGTATGCACCAACAACAAAATATAAAACAAGATTCATTCCACCCTGTATGACACCAACAAACAAAATAAATAAAACAAGATTTATCCCAATGATTAAACAAGATTTATCCCACCCTGTTTTGACACAACAAACAAAATAAATAAAACAAGATTTATCCCACCCCTGTTGCACCAACAAACAAAATAAATAAAACAAGATTTTATCCACCCTGTATGACACCAACAAACAAAATAATAAAACAATTATTCCAACCCTGTATGACACCAACAAACAAAATAAATAAAACAAGATTTATTCCACCCTGTAAAACACAACGAACAAAATAAATAAAACAAGATATTATATATAAATAAACAAGATTTATTCCACCCTGTATGACACCAACACAAAATAAATAAAACAAATATTCCACCTGTATGACACAAAACAAAATAAATAAACAAGATTATCCCACCCTGTATGACACCAACAAAACAAAAAAAGAAGGAAAAAAAAAGGACTATCTCGAAGCCAGCCACCTCGTTCGCATAAATTTGCAGAAAACTCATGACGTCACGTTTGCTTTTATGACCACAAAGTTTTTTTTTTTCTTTCTTTTTTTTTTGTGCAGGGGGGAAAAGGTCAAGTTTTTCGAAGCCGTAGAGGCCGTGACCTTGCTTTGAGCGGCAGGAACTTTGGGAAACTGGTCACGGGCTGAAGAAAGAAAGAGGGAGAGATAGAGGGGAGGGAGGAGGAGGAGGAGAGGAGGAGGCGGGAGCAGAGAGAGGGAGAGGAGTAGGGAGGGAGGGAGGAGAGGGAGATAGAGAGGAGAAAGCTATAGCGCCCTGAGAAAACGCGTAGCCCACGGCGCCAAACACCCTCACAGGCTCACAAAGCTGCTGGGCCCGCGCCGTCGCTCACCTCGTAGGCCCCGGTGACCCAGGCGGGGCTTGACAAAGACTTTTGGGTTCGGCCTCCTCCCATATCCCCGGGAGAGGTCCAGGGTGTAGGGGGGGAGAGAGGCCCGGGGAGCCGTGCCGAGAGCCCCCCGTGGATGGGACGCAAGCCAGCCAGCCAGCCAGCGCGACCGGGAGATGGAGGAGGAGGAGGAGGAGGAACAACGACGGGCAGCCCATGGTGCACGGTTGTTCGCGCGCCCCAAAACCCCCCCACCCCCAAACCTCGCCTGGTCGGCTGGCTCGCTCGCTCGCTCGCCGCCCGTTGACACGTTCGTTCGAGTTGAAACAGGAACAGAGAAGATGCCTCATTTCGGGCAGCGGCGGCGGCGGCGGCCGCGGCTCCTCCTCCGCGATGGCAGTGGTGGTTGCCGCTCTGCTGCTTGCTGCTCACTGATGCTGCTTCTTGGGTAGCACATGCTCGTTAATGATCTTCGCAGGATTCAACCTACGGAAACCTTGTTACGACTTTACTTCCTCTAAATGACCCAGCTTGGACACCTTTCCGTCGACCCGAGGGCGCTGCCCGCCGAGGCGTAGCGGCCCAAGGGCCGCCAGTCCGGGTGCCTCACTAGGACCATTCAATCGGTAGTAGCGACGGGCGGTGTGTACAAAGGGCAGGGGACTAAAATCGGCGCAATCTGGGTTGAATGCGCCTACTGGGAATTCCTCGTTCATGGGGAACATTTGCAAGCCCCAATCCCCTTTAAGGACAGCTTTTCACGAGGTTACCCGCTTCCTCTCGGGAGCAGGGCCAGCTCGCTTTAACTTCCATTGTTAGCGCGTGCGGCCCAGAAACATCTAAGGGCATCACAGACCTGTTATTAGGGCGTCAAAACTCTCGTGCGGCTAGTATATTTTTTGCTGTCCGCTTATCCCTCTAAGAAGAAGACTTGCGAAGCGGACGCCAGTTTCCGGCCGCCCGCGGGGCGCCGCCGGCCGGCGGCGCTACGACCGGACGGTGGAGCGCACGACGACCGGGTTTCCGGGAACCCGCGCCCCGCACGCGCGAACGACAACGCGGGCCAACGGTGGTTGAGATTCCGTCGACTTATTTAGCAGGCTAGAGTCTCGTTCGTTTATCGGAATTAACCAGACAGATCACTCCACCAACTCCACCAATAAAGAAACGGCATTTGCACCACGCACCCATCCGAATCGAGAAAAGAGCCTTCATTCTGTCAATCCTTCCGGCTGTCCTGGCCTGGTAGTTATTCCCCGTTGTTTGAGTTCAAATTGAGCCGCAGGCTCCACTCCTGGTGGTGCCCTTCCGTCAATTCCTTTAAGTTTCAAGCTTTTGCAACCATACTTTTCCCCCGACTTCAAAGACTTTGGTTTCCCGGAAGCTACCCGCCGGGTCATGGGAATACTGCGGGGCGCGATCGCTAGTCAGCATCGTTTAAGGTTAGAACTAGGGCGGTATGTGATCGCCTTCGAACCTCTAACTTTCGTTCTTGATCAATGAAAACATCCTTGGCAGATGCTTTCGCAGTAGGTCGTCATTGCGACGGTCTTAAGAATTTCACCTCTTAGCTCGCATCGCAGTACGAATGCCCCCGTCTGCTTCTATTAATCAAGGATTTAAAGTGTACTCGGGTTCCGAAAAACCGACAGAATAGAACCGAGGTCCTGTTCCATCATTTCCATGCACGACCATTTGCGGGCCTGTAAGCAATAAACCAGCCTGCTCTGAGCACTCTAATTTTTTCAAAGTAGACGTGCCGGCCACAAGGGGACACCGGTTTAAGGGCAATAAAAACCCCATGTGCGCGCGGGCGGGACACTAGCTCGGAACCGGCAGTAGCCGCCGCTAAGGCGGACCGCCGTCCGAGCAGAAGTCAAACTACGAGCGTTTCAACCGCAACAACTTTAATATACGCTTAGTGGAGCTGAATTACCGCGGCGGGCTGCACCAGACTTTGCCCTCCACTCGATCCTCGTACAAGGATTTTTAAAGTTGTACTCATTCCAATTTGCGAGGCCACCCGTTCGGGTGCTCGCACAGTAATTTTTCGGTCCTACCTCCCCCGTGCCGGGAAGTGGGTAATTTTGCGCGCCTTGCTGCCTTCCTTAGATCGTGGTAGCCGTTTCTCAGGCTCCCTCTCCGGATCGAACCCTGATCCCCGGTTACCCGTGAACCATTGTAGGCGTTTAACCTACAATCGAGAGGCTGATAAGGCAGACGCCTGCAGGACGCGGCGCCGACCCAACCCGTGTTACGGGAGGGGTCGTGCCGCTCGGCAAAATGTTATTCTGATTCACAAGATGTGTGCGGCCGGCCCCCTTGCGGAACCGGCTGCCGAGGGTTTTGTCTAATAAAAAGCGCTCCTCCCGCCGGTCGGAGACTACAAAGCATGTATTAGCTTCTAGAAGTACCACAGTTATCCAAGTAATGCGGTTCAGCAGAGATCCAATGAGTTATATCTGATTTAATGAGCCGTCCGCGGTTTTCGCTTAAGTCGGCCTGTTACTTACACATGCATGCTTAATCTTTGAGACAAGCATATGACTACTGGCAGGATCAACCAGGTAGCAAGACGGCAACAACGCCACTAGCGTGCGTCGTCGGTTCGTCTCGCCAGTTTCATATGAAACAACGGTTATTGTTACTTTGGCTTTTCACATGGCAAAAAACCCCCCCCGGAACGCCCAACGACGACTCTCGCCCCGCTCTCCCGCTGCTGCGGCAGGCGATGAGGCCACACCAGGAAGGAAATGGGGACGAAGGAGGGAGGGCATTTCAAATTAAAGGGGGAGGCGGGGGGGGCCGCACTTCTTTTCGATGCTGAGTTGTCGGGGGTCGTTTCTCTCTCGACCTCGCTCAGGGTGCGCCGGCACACAGGGGAGGGAGACGACAGCGTTCGGCCGGACCAGAACAACGGGCGCGGCGAGGCTTCACCTCCCGGGCGCGAGCCCTTTTTCTTTCTGCCGCCATCGTGGTCGTGCAGCGACGGGAGGTGAGGACAGAGTGGAGGGGGGGTGAAGGGGGGAGGGAGAGGGGCAAGGCGCAGCAGGCCAGCCAGCCAGCCAGCCAGCCGGATACAGGCGGGCTGCCAAGGCAGTGGGGCACAGGCTCACAGCTGTCAGGGCTGCTCACCCACGCCTGCCTCCGGCAGTCCCGCCCCGCACCCTTTGAGCTGTGCAACAAGGCTAAAGCCACGCCTTTGCTCACCGCCTGCCTCTCCGCCTTCTCCTCCTCCTCCTCTTTCCACCGTTTCTCCGTCGCAGCAACGCGGCCGCAGACCAAAACAAAACATGACGACTCCCCCGAAGAACGCCACACGCAATGGGGCCCTGGCCGCAACTCGCGCTGCAAGGCTCGGCTCCGGGCATGCATGCATGCACAAACGGAGCCGGCAGGAGGCGAGCAGCGAGCCAAGCCCGTTGGCAGGGGGAGGGAGTTACACGTAGTACTCTCGCTGGCCAGTCTCCTTTTCAACCTGGCCTCAACGCCGAGGGCTCCGCAGGAGGAGGGGCGTGGATTGCCGGGGGTTTCTTCCTTTCTCGCCGCAAAGGGTGTGCACACCCGGGATCTAACTCCGCGCTACCGGGCGAAACGTGGCCGAGGGGAGAAGAACCGCAAGGGGCTCAGCCGTCGCGAGGGGAAGGCCGGGCAAAAGGGGGGCGGCACTTCGGAAAACATTTCCGAACGTCAAGAGAGGGGCGGTCGCCTGTGTTGAAGGGCAGGACCACAAGCGTACACTGGCGGGGTGCACGGGCTGGTTACCCCGGCGGCCCCAGCGTCGGCATCGTGGCGCGAGCCCGCGACCTTTGCTGTGCCAGGTTCGGGGGAGGAGGGAAATTCGGGGAAGGGTGACCGACGACTGACCGACGCCCGAGCTTACAAGAGCACTGACTGGGACGGACGGACGGACGGAGCCCAAACCCCCAAAAGACACCACCAACACACCCACCGGACGATAGGACAGGGAGAAAAGAGCAGAGCGCTTCGAGGGACAGAGGGGAAAGTGAGCAGGGAGAGCGCCGCAACGGTGAGGGAGGAGAATGCGGCCATGGTGTCCCCCTACTGTTGTGGGGCGTGGTCCCTCAGCCAACACGACCGCAAACAGGGGCCCCTCCTTGCGCCACGCCCAGGGAGAGTTACGCCCTGCGCCCTGAGAAAAACGCGCGGCCCACGCGCCAAACCACCCGGCTCACAAAGCTGGCTCGGGCGCCGTCGCTCACCTCGTAGGCCCCGTGACCCGAGGGCGGGGCTGACAAAGACTTTTGGTGTTCGGCTTCTCCATAACCCCGGGAGGGGGGGAGGGAAGAGGGCCGGGCCGTGCCAGAGCCCCCCGTGGATGCGGACGGAAGCCAGCAAATGCAGAAGTGCCAGCCAGGGCGCGACCTAACGTCAGAGAGGGGCGGGTCGCCTTGGACCACAGGGCAGGACCACAGCCGACCTGGCGGGGAGGTGGGCACGCGGGACTGCGTTACCCCGGCGGCCCCCGGTCAGGCGGCATCGTGGCGCGACCCGCGACCTTTGCATGTTCCAGGTGCGGGGGAAGGGAAATTCGGGGGAAGGGTGGGACCGACCGGACGCGCCCGGAAGCCTTTGCCCAAAAAGGGGGGGAGCAACTGACTGGACGGACGGAGCCCAAACCCCAATAAAAGACACCACCCACACCCCACCGGACGTAAGAAGAGGGAGAAAGAGCAGAAAGAGCAGCAGGGGAGAGCGCCGCAACGTGAGGGAGGGAAGAGATGATTGATGCGGCCATGGGTGTCCCCCTACTGTTGTCGCGCGTCCCTCAGCCAACACGACCGCCAACAGGGGCCCCTCCTGCGCCACGCCCAAGGGGAGGGACGCCCTCCGCACGCCCCACCACCCCCGCCCCGGTAAACCCTCGCTCTCTCGCGGGTGGGAGGGCGCGGAGTCAACGGGCCCCCAGCCGCCAACCCCGCTGCCACCGCCTCTTGCCCCCGCCCGCCACGCTGGCCGGCCGGCGCCCGAGGGCGGCCCAGCTCGGCCGGCTCCGGCCCCGGGGGGACCCGGCCGCGTTCCAGCCAGCCAGCACGCTCAGGGCAGCGGGGGTGGGGAGAGGGCGCGCGTAGACTTTGCCGCCGCCGCCCGGGGCGAGCCCAACCAGCTGGATGCAACCCCGCACCACCGCCCGCGCAAGAAGGCCCCCGCCGCCCCGAGGGCGAGCTTCGCCACAGCAGCCTTCGGCGAAGGTGGTTCCCCCCACAGTTGGTCGGCGCGGCCCTCAGCCCACCACGACCGCGGGCAGGGCCCCTATCGGCCCCGGGGCGCCACGGAAGGCAGCCCCTCCGACGGCCCCGGCAGCCAGGCCCCGAGCCAGCCCCTGCCGAGGAAGACGAGGCAGACGGGCAGACCGACAGGCAGGTCCAGCCACCGGCCCGAAGGGGAAAGGGGAAAAGGAAGCCCAAGCCGCCAACCGGGGAATGGGCGGGCGCGAGCGGGCGGTGCCGGCCCCGACGGCAGGCCGCAGCAGCAGCAGCAGCAGCAGCGGCGGCGGCGCGGCGCGGGCGGCAGCAGAAGCAGCAGCAGCGCAGCGGCAGCGGCTCGAGGCGGGTCGCCCCCGCCGCCCGCCCGCCCGCAGCCCGCAGGCCGAGGCATCCCCCTGTTCGTTGTTCGGCGCAGGCCCTCAGCCACACACGACCGCGCCCAGGACCCACGCCGCCGCCCTCGGCCCGAAGGGCGCCCAGCGGGCCGATGGGGGGGAAGCCCGAGCCAACCCCTGTTCTAAGGAAGACGAGGCAGGCAGGCAGGCAGGCAGGGCAGGAGGCAGGCCCAAGCAGGGCCCGCCGCCCTCGGCCCGAGAGGGCGTGGGGCCGAGGGGCAGGAGAAAAGCCCAAGCCGTTCCCCCTGGCCAGCCAAGGAAAGACCGTGGCTGAACGGCCTCGCTGGCAGGCCGCTCCCGCCGCCACCCCGCTCGCTCGCTCAGGCCAGGCGGCGGCACGGGGGAAAGGACCGNTTTCAGCCAGCCAAACGGACAGACAAACCAAAAAAAAAATCATTTAAAACTCATCCCGTTTCTCACTACAACAAACATACAAACAACCCCCTCAAAACGAACAACTTCCCTCACCCCCATCAAACCAAAACAAAAAAAAGAACAACAAATCCATATAAAACAACCCATACTCCCTCTGACCCAAACGACACACCTGTTAAAAGTCCCCCCAAGGCAGAGATCGCGAGCGTGGTGACAATGGCCAGCACCTGATAGAGCGCTTGGATCAGAGGCGCGCGTCCTTCCCCGGCCTCGACCACCAAGTACTGAATGATCTCGTGGAGGGCTTGACTGCCTGCCGGGGGGGACATGGCGGGGAAGATCTCGTACAGGCTGTGGGGAGGAAAGGGGGAGAGGGATGGGGGAGATAAAAAGTGATAATATTGATTGATGATCGATGGCCATGGTAAAAATAAGGGTAAGAGGGATGATAATGATAAAAGTAAGAAGGATGATAAAAAAATGATAAACAGGATAAATGTAGGGGTGATAGGAATGATGATTATCTCGTACAGGCTGTGGGGAGGAGAGGGAGGAGAGGGATGGTGGAGATAAAGAGTGATAATGATCAGGAAAGATGGTCGATGGTGATGGTAAAAATACGGGTAAGAGGGATTATAAAAAAAAAAATTGATAAAGAGGATAAATGTAGGGGTGATAGGAATGATGATTATCTCGTACAGGCTGTGGGGAGGAGAGGGGGAGAGGGATGGTGGAGATAAAGAGTGATAATAATGATCAGGAAAAATGGTCGATGGCGATGGTAAAAATAAGGATAAGAGGGATGATAATGATAAAGGTAATTAAGATGATAACAAAAAATGTTGATAATTGTGAAAAATCTAAGGGTGATAAAAATGATGATCTCGTACGGGCTGTTGGGAGGAAAAGGGGAGAGGGATGGTAGAGATAAAGAGTGAAAGATGATCAGGAAAGATAAAGGTAAGAGGAATGATAATGATAAAGGTAACAGGGATAAGGAAAAGTGTTGATAATAAGGATAAATGTAGGAGCAATAGAAGTGATGATCTCGTACAGGATATGGGAGGAAAGGGGAAAGGGATGATGAGTATAAGATGATCGTGATGACAAGGAAAAAGGATGATAATGATGATAGAGATAAAGGTGATATGGACGATGAAAACAAGGATGAGAGGGATGACCATGATAAAGGTGATAGAAATAGGGATAAAAGTGACAGTGATGATAAGGAAAAAATGATAGTGATAATAAAAATCAGGTTAAGAAGGAGAATAGAATTAAGGGTGAGAAGAAAAAAAAATATCACGTAAAAGGCTGTCAGAGGAAGGAAGGAGGAGAGGGATGATAGAGATAAAGAGGATATGGAGGATAAAAATAAGTGAGAAATGGATGATAAAAAAATGATGGTGAGGGTCTTAGGAAGTGTAAAGAAAAGGGTGATAGGATTTATAAGGTAAAGTGTGATTTGGAAGAGAAAGGTGATGAAAATAGTGATGATTAAGATAAGCATCACCATTGCTATCATTGTTAACATTATCTGTGTACTTTTTTCTATTACTTTTGTTATTATCATAATTATCGTTATCATCAGAATGGTGACAGTGATATTAGAGATGTTAATAATATAATGATAGTGATGATTGATATATCATTGTTATTATCATTATTATTATTATTATTATTATTATTATTATTATTATTATTATTATTATTATTATAACAATTGATAATAATAATATCAAAGATAATAATAATGATGATGATGATAGTAATAGTAACAATGATAATGACAATGATAATGGAAATAATAATGATAGTATCATGGGTGAGATGCTAATAATAACAACAAAGATAAAAAGCAATTAATATCGACAAAGATAACGCATTTATAATCACCAAAATCCACACCATAAAACGAAATATGACCTGCCGAGACACTCTATGACCCCTGACCTACCTGAACCCATATTGACCCGTGTCAGAGGCGAGGGCGGCCAGCAAAGCCCCTGTCAAGCCGCCCATCACACCGGCCAGCCCATGACTCACGCCCACACTCGCTGTATCGTGGGCGCCCAAACGTCGGCTCGCGCACGGCTGAAGAACGAGATGCGCAACGGGGAAATTAACTGCGAATTATTTGTTAATTATTTCATTAATGGTTGGTAATTATTTGTTAACTACGAATGTATATTTCATTATTGACAGGTAATTATTTGAACCAGTTTCATGTTGAAAAAATGTAGAAAAGGTGTGAATAAGGATGGATACTTTCACAATACAATACCGGTCAAATGCATTTTTGTATTGTAAAGATATTCATTCTCTGTCTTTTTTTCTCTTTTTTTTGCATATGATTATTTGTCAATGTCATATCAAATTATTGGTAATTTTTCAGTGTTGGGGGGAAATAATAGCAAGTAAAGTGATAATAACTGATAAAGACCGTTGGAAATCGGAGCAATTTGAAATAATTGTGTTGTTTTGAAAATTACGCGGGAAAATCATGCTTGCGGGACATGTTTTGGAATGATGCCAAAACATCTATGATTTGCGGAATTTTACGCTGTTGAGAAGCAAAATAACACACGCGCACATAAACACACACGCNGCGATGTGATTAAAGGTGGCAAATTAAGATGGCCTGCCAGACCAGTCCCTATTAAAGAGCGGTAACTCTGTATGTGCACCGTAAGGCAGGCACGCTAAGGCCCCACACAAACACCCTCCCCTTCAGGAGGTAAAGGTCTGCCCACGTCCGAGCACGAGCGAGCATAAGGGGCGAGACCAGCTGCAAACAGTTGGTCTCGCAGACATCAAAGCATGCACTACCAGTGCACAGCACAATCACAGAAGGATCACACAAGCTGGGGTTGCTACTAATGGAGGAGTCAAATCCTCTCTTTAGCAGGCCTCCACAACGACCCCAGAACCATTATGTCCCCCCGAGGGCCGTCCCGAAGGCAGGGCTATAACCTCATCACTGGGAGAGGAGAGCGCCTGCCTGGGAGGAGCCGAAGGGGAGGGGCTGAAAGTCTTTGGGCGTGATCACCGAATTATGCTGGGCACTGCATAGGGGAGATATGCGTGTTGAACGGTGGCCGCCGGGTCCTCGTAGAGCGCCAGGAACCTCACGTGAGAGAGCACTCGGATAAAGGATCTCCTATTCCTGATTATGCTCATTCCCTCCTCCCTGAACGGATCCGCGCCAGTAAGAGGGATGTCGAGCATGCCTACTATCGCTTGCGGGTTCGTTCTGACCTCCTGAAGGAACGTGCTTCAATAACATGACAAAAACAAAACATACTAACCCTTTCATTGGTCCACCAGAATCTCTGTCTCCATCCCTGTCTCCACCATAGACTCCACGGCCTATGAATCCACTTCTTCCACGGTCTCCTCCCCTGCCTCTGAAACCTCCACGGTCTCCGGATAGAGGGAGGTAGGGAGGGAGGGAGAGAGAGGGAGAAAAGGAGGTGGGGAGGAGGGACTGGAGGGCAGATAAAGGGAGGAACGGAGAGAGAGAGAGTGGAAGAGAAGGAGGTAAAGATGTCTTCCAGCTCATAGCCGACGTGGCCCACGATTCTTCCCGGTTCCTCTCCACTACCCATGTCCGCTACCTCTCCCAGAAACTCTCTAACCTCACCTCCCGTAGTCCCTGGTCCCTCACCGACGCGGTTACCAACCTTTCCTCCCTGTCCTTGACCCCTCACCAACAACAACTCCTTGGCTTCGGTCTTTCCTTTGCTCTCTGCCCTCTCCCCCTCTCCATTACCATCATTACTTCCTTTGACCGGTTCATCTCCGCTCATAGGAACTCCTTGCCTAATGTCTCCCTCCTTCATGGGACCTTCCTTCCGGTCCTCGAGTCCCTCCTTCACCCCAACCCTACCATCCCCAGGCGTTACCGTGAGGCCCTTCACAACCTGTGCAGGGAGGGTGTTGTCCCCCTGACCAGTGACCCTCGGGAACGCATTGCTGCCACCTTCCACCGTCGTCTGAGAGAGTTGGCAGCCTGTTTCCCGGAGGCGAACCTTTACCAGAGGTTCAAGGTCGTCAATCCTCGCCTCCCTCATTTTTATGGGCTTCCTAAAACCCATAAGTCGGCCGTGCCTCTACGCCCCATCATCTCCTCCCGGGGATCGGTGACGCATCCTCTGGCGGCTTGGCTGGCTAAGTCT
>NW_020872279.1:576893-584393 GCF_003789085.1 Penaeus vannamei
AATTCTATCTGGGGTGCAGGCAGCGAGCACGCGGACTGGGCCGGCTGTCGCGTTTGGTCGGCTTCCGGTGGGAGCGCCTCTCCCCGGCCTTACGGCCATCGTTAATCCCACACTGGGCCCAATCGGCTGGCCAGGCAGGCATGGCTCGGCGCGATGGGGCCAGGGGCGGAGGACTGGCCACTCCGCGCCAACAGCGACGCGAAGAGAGGAGCAAACCTCCACCGTCTTCAGTGGAACGTCCGGATAGACGACCTGCGTCCCTTCCAAGCTCCGGGCGAACTGCCCAGGCGGATCGTTGGCGCGAGGAGCAAGCAGCGAGCAGCAGGCCACACGTGCCGTTATCCTCGACCGTGCCGCCATAGCCGCCGCCCCCGAACCCCGGCACGTCGAGATAAGGCCTCGCCGTTTCGGTATGCCTTTTGGCAACCGCCCGGCCCGGGGGCGCTGCCTCGACTCTCAGCCCTACTACTCGTCACCAGCCCGCCAGCCAGACCCGTGTCCCCCCCCTTCCAGGAGGGAAACAGGAACAAACAGGGAGGCAGGGAGGGAGAGAGGTAGGGAGAAAGGAGAGCGGCCGGAAAGAGGGGGGGGGCGGGAGGTCGAACCAACAAACGGCGCTGTGTCGCCTAAACAGACTCTCAAGACGGATTCGGCGCGGTACGGCGCCTGGCCCGACGAGAACGTGGGGTGGGTGCTGGCGTAAGCTGATTGAGCACAGATCCCCGCAGCCCGTCCGTACTGTGTCCCGGGATTTGGCAATTCGTCACGACCACTCGAGGGAAGGTGGCAGCCGTCCTTCGAAGAAGGCACAGGGCCGCCGCAATGTGCGTTCGACACGTCGATGGAATCACGGGAGAATTGCGCATAGAGCCACCAAAACTTCGCTGCTGCCGCCGGTCTTCCTCGACCAAAACGAGCAAGTGCATCCCCCCGTTAGAGTCTCCTTGCTGGACAGGAGTTCTCAAACACTTGTGGGATGTGTCTCGCCGCTCCCGAAACTTCACATGAAAGGCCTCAAATGCAGGAAGGAGAAAACCTGCGCCCTGAGGAGAAGAAAACGTCGTAGCCCACGCGCCCAAAAACACCCACAAACACAGGCTCACAAAAGCTGCTGAGGCCCGGCGCCGATCAAGCTTCACCTCGTAGCCCCCAGCGTGGTGACCCCCAGGCGGGACGGGCTGACCAAAGACTTTTGGGTTCGCCTCCCTCCCATATCCTCCGGAGCGCGGCTGGGGGGGAGAGGAGAGAGGCGGGGGAGCCGATGCCGAGAGCCCCCGTGGATGGGACGCAAAGCCAGCAGCAGCCGGCGCGGACCGGAGGAAAGGATTGGAGACTGGATAGGAGGAGGAGGAGGAAGGAAAAACAACGACGGGCAGACACCAGATGGCTGCACAGGGTATGTGTCGAAGCGGCGCCCCAAAAAACCCCCCACCCCCCAAAAAGCACTCGCACCGGAAGTGACGGCTAGGCAGCCTCCTCGCACGAGCTCGCGCCCGGTAAAACAGCGCTGCGTTTGGAAGTTAGAACAGGAAGACAGAGCAAGATGGACGTCGCATATGGGTAATACCGGCGAGCGGGCGGAGGCGGCGGCGCGGCCGCCGCCTCTGGCAACTCGCAACGAGATGGCAGGCCGAAAGGTGGCCGTAGAGAGCGCATGGCATGCTGCAAGCCACTTGAAGACAATGCTGACACTAGACGACTGAGACTATCGAGTGGTAAGCACTTGCTCGTTAAATGATCCTTTCCGCAGGTTCACCTACGGAAAACTCTCCTCTTACGACTTTCTTACACTTCCTTCTACAATAGGACCCAGCCCTGGACCTTCTCTTTCCCGCCGTACCTCGCCTGTAGAGGGCGCTGCCACGCGAGCCTTCTACTCTGTGCGCTAGCCCTCGCTCTTCAAGGGCGCCTAGTCTCCGGCGCCTCACGTACTTTAGGACCATTCAATCCTATTAGGCCCTTAATACAAAAGTAACGCGGGCCATGTATTGGGTATTGTCACCAAGCGGCTAGGCGAACAACATACGGTCATACTGAGCATTTATTCTAGCTTATATATATTATATTATAATATGTAATAATTATAGTACTAATATATGATAAACTGTTGAGTATAATATATATATTCGGGTTTATAACAATATATATTGCGTATGTATTTGTATATAAAATGTATATACAACGGTATATATATAATTTATATAATACTATATATATATAGAATATGACTTATATAGACTATTATAGTATATATATGTAATATATATATATTATTATAGTTACGTATTAGTACTATAATTATATGTATATATATATTATATAAGAACATACTATACTCTATTATATACTATAAAACATACATAATTAGATATATATTATATATAAATAGTATAGTTATATGGTGCTAATATCTCTACTATAGATGATTAGTAAATATATACAGTATAGAATAATATATATAGTGGGTTGTGATCATCGTGTACATGTGTTTTTATGTTTACCCGTATATTGCCATAGTTATGCAAATAAGCATACATACCTCCTTACACTGCACAAGGAAAGAGAGATGCGAGCGAGAGATGAAGTATCCACGCAACAACACGAAAGGCGACAAACAAACCATCAAATAATTCCGCGGGAACCGAAGCGACAACCAAAGATTCCCGAGTCGAATCATAGTTATAATGTTTCTAATATCCCGCCCATGAGTTTTGGCGGTAGAATTAGAGAACGTTAAATGTCGATTCGGTTACAGATCATAGCGGGTATGAACGCACTGAGGCCAAGATATACAAATACGTGCTTCTCTCTCTAAAATATAGAAAAAAGAAAAAGAAAAAGAGAGAGAGAGAGAGAGAAGATGAGAGACGAGAGACGAGAGAGAGATGAAGAGAGAGAGAAGAGAAGAGAGAGATGACGGACGAGAGAGATCACTCCGATGCATGGATGGTTGAGTCAGAATCCGAGAGAGATCGGTCGTGAGGTGAGGAACGAAGAGAGAGAGAGTGGGAGGAGAGAGAAAGGAGAGAGGAGAGAGAGAAGAAAAGAAGAAAAAAAGAGAATGTTAATAAAAAGGAGATCGACTTTTATATTTTTGGAAATTACTGAAGATGTAGTTGAAACAAGTTCCGTGTTCCGACTCGAGTGAGGTCATTGTTATTTGACGTGCGAGGAGATATTAATGGTCTTTGTGTGGTTCGAATAATGAGAAAGAGAGAGAGAGCCAGACAAGCGAGAGTAAATAAATAGATTGTTAAAAAGGACAGATATTACATGGCGCTTAATATATTATACTATAAATATATATAATACTTTACATAATATTACATATATAATCCATTTACTCTAATACTAATATGGTTACTACTAGGTATCTATATATCTTATAAATATATATATAATTTATATAGATATTATAATATATATATTACCATGTATACACGCATTATACATTATGTATATATATGCATACAACACACACATGCATACACACACACATACACACACACACACACACACACACACACACACACACCACACACACACACACACCACACACCACACACACACACACACACACACACACAACACACACACACACACACACACACACACACAAGCATATATATATATTATATATTATATATATATATATATATATATATATATATATATATAATTTATAGTATATATATATATATGTATATATATAATATATATATATATATAATATATATTGTATGTATATGTGTGTGTGTGTGTGTGTGTGTGTGGTGGATAACATATATATGTATATGTATACATACATATTACACATACACATACATATATGTTATATGTATACACACATATATACATATGTATATACATGTATACACACACACACACACACACACACCACACACACACAACACAGAACACACAACACATACATATATAATATAAAATACATATATACATTATATATATATATAATATATATATACATATATATATATAATATTATATATAGTATATATATATATATTTATATATATATATGTGTGTTGGTGTGTGTGTGTGTGGTCGTGTGTGTGTGTGTTGTATGTATAAACATATATGTATATGTATACATACATATATACACATACACATACATATATGTATATGTATGCACACATATATACTATATTATATATACATGTACACACACACACACGGCACACACACACACACACACACACACCACACACAACGTTATGTATATATAATATATATATATATATATATAATATATTATATTATATATTATATTAATATTATATATATTATATATATATATATATATTTTATATATATGTATATAACTATATATATATTATATATATATATACTTATTATACTTAGATACATATATATATATAATATATATATATTATATATATCTATATATATAATATCATAGTAATATAATATATTATATTATAGTATATTATATAATATTATAATATAAATTATTTATATTACATATAAAAACTATATATATAATATATAATATATATAATATATATATATATATATATATATATATATATATATACATATACATATTTATACACATATAACATATATTTATACATACCTTATATATATAACAGACACACTCACACAAACATATATTATATATAATATAATATATATATATATATTAATATATATATATAATATATATACATTTATATATATATATATATTATATATATAGTATATATATTATATATAGATAGATGATATATATATATATATATATAGATATACATACATATTACATATTCACACATTGCATATACATTTCTTTCAATTTAATGATCATTCTATACGAAAGTTCTTTGGAGATTCAACACACCCTCAAATAACGATCCCAGCTAGGCAGGCTACCCCCCCCCTTCCCCCCCCACTCTTTTCCATAACTTTCCCTCCACTTAATTTACCCATCTCTTATTCTAATGCTCAGCCACAGGTAATCAAGATGTTCCAACGCACTCCCCTCCCCACTCCCCTACTCCCCCACTCCCTCACTCCTCTCCCCCCTCCCTAGTCCTCCCCAATAACCCCCCCCCCATAAAGAGGGTTGCTCTGGGCGTTCAATCATTCACGAAGCCTTCTATTATCTCGCGTAATCACCTGCTCTTTTTCTCTTTTTGCTCAATTGTTTGGGTCTTCTTCTGGCTCGTCTTATTTTTTTTTTCTAAATTTATATCCTTTTATTATTATTATTATGTATTATTGTTGTGTGTTACTTTATTACTTATCTTCATTATTTTATGTTATATTATTATTATTATTATTATTCATTATATTATTATCATATTATTATTATTAATATCATTATCATTATTAATTCATATTTCACTATAGTCCTACTATCATTAGTATTATTATCATTATCAGTATCATGATATGATATCTTTATTACTATTAGAATTATCATCATTATCTGTTTTTTGTTGTTGTTATGTTATCATAAACAATTGTTTTAATCATTATTATCAATATTACTTATTATCATTTAATTATCATTATATATTATCATCATTTTCATAATCATTGTCATTATTATTATTTCATCATCATCATATATTACAATACATCAATTTATTATCATCATTAATTCATTACCTATATCATTATTGACATTAATATCACTTTACATTACTATCAATATATTATTATCATCATTATTAATCATTCCTATCGTTATATCATCATTATTATCATTGTCATAAATACTTCTACCATTTTCATCATGTCATTAAGAATATCATTCTTATTTTCGTTCTTACTATCATTATTATGCTACTCCTCTCTTTCCTTCTTCACTCCCTTCTCTTCATCTCTTCCTTCACTTCCCTCCTTTCTCTCCCTTCCTCCCTTTCCCCCTTTTTTCTCCCTTCCCTCTTCCCCCATTTTCTCTCTTCCCTCTCTCCCGTTTCCCAATTCCTTCATTCCTTCCCCTCGCCTCATACCCTCTCTCCCTCCCTCCTCCCCTCCCCTCACCCTCTCCCTTCCTCCCTCCTCACACCCTCCCCCTTCTGCTCCCCCACCCCCCCCCACCCCCCACACACACCCAGCGAAATAAACAGTCAAAAAGGGTCTTCCTTGGCCCACTCTGCTAATGACTGGCTCAGCCCACTCAGTCACGAATTAAACTCCCGCTGAAGACGATAACATCTTCGTTTAGACAGCGAAGGACGCCCGGATGTCTATCTCTGTGTCTGTCTGTCTGTCTTTCTGTGAGGTTGTGTCTGTTCTCTAGGTTTCTCTGGCTGTTGTCTGTGTATCTTTTTCTTCCTTCCTCTCCTCTCTCTCTCTCTCTGTGTATCTGTCTTTGTCTCTGTCCGTGTTACTCTCTCTCTTTATCTGTATATCTAATTATCTCTCTCTCTCCGTCTACTTATCTATCCATCAATCAGTTAATCTATCTGTCTATCTATCGATATAATTGTCTATCTATCTATCTGTCTTTTTTCCTCTATATATTTTTCTATGTTATAAATATATCTATGCATGTATGCATTTTTGTATCTATTTATACCATCACATTTACGTAATGTACATCTTTCTTTTTGGGAATAAGACATTTAAAAAAGTAATTTCCAGTAACATTATAAAAAATATTGAGAGAAGAGAGAGAGAGAGAGAGAGAGAGAGAGAGAGAGAGAGAGAGAGAGAGAGAGAGAGAGAGAAGAGAGAGAGAGAGAGAGAGATCGAGAGAGGAGAGCAATAAGGCAAAGAAAGACGCCCTGCTGCCAAATAACACGGGATGATCAAGCGTCTTTCCTTATCTCCTTCATCCTTCTCCCCTCCCTCTTCCCGCCTCCCTTTCTGCTTACCCCTTCCCTCCCCTTCCCTTCCCGCCTCCCTTCCCTTCCTCCCCTCTCTCCCTACTTCCCTTCCCTCCCTTCCCTTCTTCCCTTCCCTCTCCCTCCCTTCTACTTCCCTCCCTCCCTATTACCCCTCCCTCCTTCACCTTCCCTCCCTCCCCTCCCTCTCTCCCTACTTCCCCCTCCCCTCCTACTTCCCCCTCCTTCCTACTTCCCTTCACTCCCCTCTCCCCCTCTCCCCTCAGATAAAATAAGCCATCAAGCAACATCCCCTTTTGGAAGGGTGGCAGAGGGGAGGGGAAGGGAGGGGAGGTTATATTTTTTTCCTGGAAGAGGGGGAAGGGGATGGGGGAGGAGGGGGAGGGGAGAGGAGGACATGGGTGAGGGAAGGGTAGGAGGGGGGAGGGGCAGGGAGGGAATTGGCTAGTCACTTTTCGTCTCGTCGTTATTGCCGCCTCTGCGTCTCCCTGTCATTTATCATATTTCTTGCGGGAGGAAAGAGGAAGCGCTCCACAAATTAGCACACGGATGCAGGTTGCACGCACATGCTCTTATATATATATATATAATTATATATATATAATATATATTATATATATATATATATATATATATATATATATAATATATATATATA
>NW_020872279.1:589393-596433 GCF_003789085.1 Penaeus vannamei
GATAAAACGGATAAGAAAGCAAAATCAATGATAACGAAGAACAAGACGAAGAAGGAGAAAAAAAATTGAACATCCACACATAAGCACACATATAAACACACACACACATACACGAATGCACGTACACATAAACAGTCACCCGCCCACAGGCACACTGGCAAACGTGCACGATCAGAGAAAAAGCACACACACGCACACGCACACATACACACAACATGCACGTACACATAAACACACACGCCACAGACACACACCGGCAATCGGATAAGTAGATACTAAAATACCACTTGCAAACACATAAAACTTACACACTTCTACATATCTTAACACAAAGGATCACACATACGCAAACTCACACACACTCACTGAAGTACACACACGCTCATGTACAAATACAGACATAGATTTTGAATATTTGTGATTAAAAGATGATTTTGGAAATTCTCGAATAAAGAGGCAAGGGATAAATAATTGTTTTTTTTTTCTTTGGCCTCCTCTTCTGTAATAAATCTAATTGTCTCTTCTTTCCTTCATCTTTCGGTTTCCCTTCCATTTATCCTCTTCTCTCTCTCTCTCTTTTTCTCTTCCTCAGTCTCCGCTTCCGTCTCTGGCTGTCTCTCTCCTTCTCTCTGTTTCTATTTCTCAGTCTCCGCTTCCGTTTCTTCTCATTCTCTCTCTCTCTCTGCTCTCTCTCTCTCTCTCTCCTCTCTCTCTCTCTCTCTCTCTCTCTCTCTCTCTCTCTCTCTCTCTCTCTCTCTCTCTCTCTCTCTCTTTCTCACCTCTTTTCCCCTCTTCGAATTGCTCCTTTTTCCTCCTCAATCTTCATATTCCTTTATTACCCTTCCCTCTTCTCTTTCCTCTTCTTCTTTCTCTCAGTTCCTTTCTCGTTTTTNATATAATATACATATGTGTGTGTGTGTGTGTGTGTGTACAAGTACGTATAAATGTATAATGTCATCCCATGCAGGATTGGCGACATAGGATTATTTAGTCGGTCACGTGATAAAAAAAAATTCCTTTGTGTCGCATCGGCTGCTCAAGGGAAGGCTTCCGTCACGTGACCATGGAGGCGTTGGCAACAATGTCCGTCAATTTCCCTTCACATAATCTGTTATTTTACATCGCTGCCGGATAATTACTTTGCGTCTTCCACTCGGCGAGGGACAGTAGTACCTACGCCAGATGAACAGAAGGTCGATTAGTGTTTATCTAAAAAGGACACAACGTCAACGGAAAAAATTGTGGTTTCTACGGTAGTCGCCCTCAATGTCCTCTTGCCAGGGAATACTAAGTGCGCAGTAGTTATCGACGGCTTTGCCTGACGCTGAAATGTTCATACATCCACACACACACATCTATATCTATCTATCTATGTGTGCGTGTGTGTTATTCCCTCAAAGGTATGTGTGTGCGTGTGTGTTATTCCCTCTAAGGTATGTGTGTGTGTGTTATTCCCTCTAAGTTAGAACTCTTTAGCTTTCTTTAGCCAACCATTCGTATAACTTCGTATAATGTATGCTATACGAAGTTATTACGATTCCCTCTGAGGTATGTGTGTGTGTGTGTGTTATTCCCTCTGAGGTGTGTGTGTGTGTGTGTGTTATTCCCTCTGAGGTATGTGTGGTTGTTATTCCCTCTAAGGTATGTGTGTGTGTGTGTGTTTTACTCCCTCTAAGGTATGTGTGTGTGTGTTATTCCCTCTAAGGTATGTGTGTGTGTGTGTGTTATTCCCTCTAAGGTATGTGTGTGTCTGTTATTCCCTCTAAGGTATGTGTGTGTGTGTTATTCTCTCTAAGGTATGTGTGTGTGTGTTATTCCCTCTAAGGTATGTGTGTGTGTGTGTGTTATTCCCTCTAAGGTATGTGTGTGTGTGTGTGTTATTCCCTCTAAGGTATGTGTGTGTGTGTGTTATTCCCTCTAAGTTAGAACTCTTTAGCTTTCTTTAGCCAACCATTCGTATAACTTCGTATAATGTATGCTATACGAAGTTATTACGTATGTGTGCGTGTGTGTTATTCCCTCAAAGGTATGTGTGTGTGTGTGTGTTATTCCCTCTACGGTATGTGTGTGTGTGTGTGTGTTATTCCCTCTGAGGTATGTGTGGTTGTTATTCCCTCTAAGGTATGTGTGTGTGTGTGTTATTCCCTCTACGGTATGTGTGTGTGTGTGTGTGTTATTCCCTCTGAGGTATGTGTGGTTGTTATTCCCTCTAAGGTATGTGTGTGTGTGTGTGTGTTATTCCCTCTAAGTTATGTGTGTGTGTGTGTGTGTTATTCCCTCTAAGGGCTGTGTGTGTGTGTGTTATTCCCTCTAAGGTATGTGTGTGTGTTATTCCCTCTAAGGTATGTGTGTGTGTGTGTGTTATTCCCTCTAAGGTATGTGTGTGTCTGTTATTCCCTCTAAGGTATGTGTGTGTGTGTTATTCCCTCTAAGGTATGTGTGTGTGTGTGTGTGTTATTCCCTCTGAGGTGTGTGTGTGTGTGTGTGTTATTCCCTCTAAGGTATGTGTGTGTGTGTGTGTGTTATTCCCTCTGAGGTATGTGTGTGTGTGTGTTATTCCCTCTAAGTTAGAACTCTTTAGCTTTCTTTAGCCAACCATTCGTATAACTTCGTATAATGTATGCTATACGAAGTTATTACGTCTAAGGTATGTGTGTGTGTGTGTGTGTTATTCCCTCTAAGTTATGTGTGTGTGTGTGTGTGTTATTCCCTCTAAGGTATGTGTGTGTGTGTGTTATTCCCTCTAAGTTAGAACTCTTTAGCTTTCTTTAGCCAACCATTTCTCCGTGACGCATTCATGGCGGAGGGCAAACTCTTTGTTGTCGCTCCATCACTCACCCTGTAATGATCCTATGGCTTTACCAGCAACCGCAGTCGCCGCAAAGGAAGTCCATAAACTGAATCTTGTCCGCCACCAGCTGTCGCCATATATAAGGACCCGCTTCCCCGTCGCCGCAGCAGACCAACATGAAGCTCCCGAAGGCGTTCTTCAGCGCGGCGCTTTGCCTCGCCGCCCTGGCTGTCTCCTCCGACGCGGCGCCCCAGACGGCCTTCGCTGCTGTGCGGCCGCATCTCTCGCCGACAATACCCACCCCCCCTCCCTACTGCCAGCCACCCTGTCGGCGATATGATAACCCGTGCCTCTGTGGGCCGACGCAGTTCAGAGTGAGGGGGTGAGCGGCTGCCTTCGGGTCCTGCCGACGGGGACCTGCCTCTTGAGCGACGCCGTTTCACGAGGCCTTCGACGCGGCAGCGGTGGAGGGAACTTCAGAACCAATTCAGTGTGGTGCTTCGTTTGTATGATATTCGAAGCAGGATTCCGGAACGCTTTGGTGGTGTTGGGAAATAATTTAATTCGACAGTTGTTGTTTTTCTCGCGTTCTCGGTGTTAGCACAAGAATAAATTGTTATGTTTTTTTTCTTTCTTTCTTTCCGTTTGGTGTAAAATATCCAAAATCTGGCTGTTCGCTTCACCAAATTACACAAAGGCGACTATCAAATCTATAAGTGCAACCATAATATGCTGACACAACAAATTTATTGTTATAACGTGTGGGAAATCTGGCCAAACACTGTAACATATTCATCATCATCATCACCACCACCATCACCATCATAAACATCACTGTGGTTATTACCATCATCATCCTTATCATTATTAACACCATTCAATCCCAAGGTGACACGGCGAGGGCTCAAAGGGGTCACTAACCCTTGCATTTCCTAGAATCCATTTCCTAGAACCCAGTCACGAGCCAATCAGGGGAATCCCCTTGACACACAGGTGAGGAAAGTGAGATGCAGACCAGCTTCTGATTGCTATTCGTGCTTGCAGACTGTGCAGTTGCTTTCGTATTGGGCGATGCGAGTGAATATGCATTTATGTGTGTATANCGACAGTTGTTATTTTTCTCTCGTTCTCGGTGTTAGCACAAGAATAAATTGTTATGTTGTTTTTTTTTTTCTTTCTTTCCGTGTGGTGTAAAATATCCAAAATTGGCTGTTTCGCTTCACCAAATTACACAAAGTTGACTATCAATCTATAAGTGCAACCATAATATGCTGACACAACAAATTTATTGTTATAACGTTGGGAAATCTGGCCAAACACTGTAACATATTCATCATACATCATCACCACACATCACCATCAAAACATCACTGTGGTTATTACCATCATCATCCTTATCATTATTAACACCATTCAATCCCAAGTGACACGGCGAGAGCTCAAAGGGGTCACTAAAACCCTGCATTTCCTAGAATCCATTTCCTAGAACCCAGTGTCGAGCCATTTAGGGGAATCCCCTTGACAGACAGGTGAGGAAAGTGAGATGCAATCACCTGCTGCTGACTGCTACTCGGGCTTGCAGACTGTGCATTTGCTTTCGTATTGGGCGATGCGAGTGAATATGCATTTAATTATATATATATATATAAATATATATATATATATATATATATGTGTGGTGTGTTGTGTGTGTGTGTGTGGTGTGGTGTGTGTGTGTGTGTGCGTATGTGCGTGTGTGGTGTGTCTGTGTGTATACCTACATACATATAATACTATATATAATTTATTTTTCTGTTATACATTATCATTTCAAACTTGATGAGGATGTCGTCATCCAAGAAGACAAGAGGATCAATAAGTGAAATGCATATTTATATATATTTTTTTCATTCTTGCTAAAACCCAAACATAAAAACTGCAAATGTACGCAAATTTCGGCACTAAACAGCATTACAGAAGAGCATACATTCCCATAAAGGATTGACAAGCCGTAAGTGTCTTGTTCATCTTCAGAGAATGTCCGTAGACAGTGAATGATCTCAATTTGAGCGCCTTCGCAAGGAGCAACTTCCCCGGCGAAAGCCAATCAGAGCTTCGGGCTCACTGAGGGACCCGGAAGCACTCGCATTCCCCCCCCAGTACTGGTTCTCCTAGCAAGGCCCACACGCAGGATTGGTCTTTTGCGGGAGTGCCTCCGACATGGCGACGAGGCTGGCTAGGCAGATGGCCAGCAAGAAAGCGAATGACAGGAGCTTCATGTTGGTCTGTCGTGGCGTTCGGTCAAGTCTGGTCCGTGATTGCGAAGTAGGTGGTCGTCTCCCAACACCTGGCGAACGGCTTCGTGAATCCCGTTTATATATGCGGCGTAGAGTTGCTAGATTCGCCAGAGAACAGGATGAATAATCGTTGCCAGGATATAACAGAATTTTCTCGGGGAAAACACATCGCGCCTTATTCAGAAATATGTTTGAAAGTTTATATTAATGAAATTTATTAATTATGATAATTTAAATGAAATTTATATAAAATTAAATCAAATGAAATTTATATTAATGATGGTATGATAACAACAAATGAAAATTGTATCAATGATGATGATAACAATAGTTGAAAATATATTTGAAGATAATCATGATGATGGCTAAGGTAATGTGATAAATAAACAAAATTCTTAAAGCTACTACTGCTAATATTATCAATAATAATGTAGGAGTAGTAGGAGTAGTAGTAGAAGTAGAAGTAGCAGTAGTAATGATAATGATCATAATAACAACAATAATAATAAGGATAATAATAAGTATAATAATGATGATATAATGATACGTGTTTGTGGGAGTAGGTGTAGGTATTCAACATGTGTCGGTGTGTACATAATTCAACTATATAAAGATATATTCAATAACAGATATTAATAGATGAAGTATTCTGGGAATACACATTAAGAAAATATTTACTTGGGGAGGAAGTGGTGTCACAAACCGGAATTCTTCTTCAGTGAGTTTGCAACATACGTACATGTTGCAGGTGACAGTCATATTATTGTGGTTTAATATATCGCAGATCAGTGGTTATTCACGTCGATAAAAACGTCTAAAGCTATGGAGATTGATGAGAGGTGAAAAAGAAAGAAAAGTTGTTGTAGTTCAGCGTCTTAGAACGTGCTGGTATAAAATATGAAGCCATCGAAGTCACGAGTGCAGCCCTACGGACAAACGAAGATCATTTTCCCACAAATTACCTTTTCTTCTTTTTCTTTACCTAATTCGGAATCATTTTGTTAACTAAACAGTGTGTCTGCTCAATAGAGGTTATAGGATTACAAATGAAATGCCAAGTTATGGTTTTCAATCGTTTTCTCATTAACAAACAGGATCAACAAATGAGCAGAAGAGGTTCTAACACTGCAACTTATTAACAGATACTGAATTGAAGATGAAGAGTCCAGGTCGAGACACACTGACGTCAATAAATGACGCCAATATCACACTGCCTTGCGGAGACTGAAGAATGTCTATTGTGGCGATAGACGTTCATATATGACGTAGATATACGCAGATGAGAACGGCCGCGTCTCGATCCCTGCATTCCAACGTGTCCAACCACTTGCCCGTGCCTAGGAAGATCATGAAGAACGCAGGGAGATCTCAGTTCCTAAGTATCTGCGGGCAGCTGCACCTTCTGCCCGATCTCTGACAGGGCCACAAGCATATCGGCAAACAGAGGAAGCAGGGCGTTGTCCCCCGAGTAACCCCGGGGCTTCTCTGCGGGAGCGCCGTCGAGATGGCCACGAGGCTCGCGAGGCAGACCGCCACCAGGAGCGAGAGCGAGGGGAGCTTCATGCTGGTAGGACGTGGCCGAGATCCGTCGTCTTTGAGACCAGGAGCTCCGTGCGAGGCTTATATACACCGCCGGATGACGCCACACACGTACGCACATACCTTGTAGTATCAACAAGTTTTTTTTTGTTTGTCTCTGCTGCTACAGGTTGGGCTATGGCATTCGAGACGCTCATGTAACTCTTGGAGATTCGCAGCGCCAACTGATGTGGATAGTATTTCCATATTTCCTTCTGGATCTTTAAGATGATTTACAGAGATGAAAATGAAAGAATTACTTCTTCTTCTCTCTCTCATCTCTCTCCTCTCTCTCTCTCTCTCTCTCTCTCTCTCTCTCTCTCTCTCTCTCCTCTCTCTCTCCTCTCTCATCTCTCTCCCCGCCCTTCCTCTCTCTCTCTCTCTCCTCTCTCTCT
>NW_020872279.1:597760-605260 GCF_003789085.1 Penaeus vannamei
AGAGGGAGGAGGGGGGGAGGTGGGAGGGGAAGGAGAAGGGTGAGAGGGGCGAGAGGGAGAGAGAGAGAGGATGATGAGGAGGAGCGAGATGGAGAGAGGAGGGAGGAAGGAGATGGGAGGGAGATGGGAGGGAGGGAGAGAGAGAGAAGAAAGAGGAGAGGAGAGGGTGGAGAGGAGAGAGAGAGAGACGAGAGAGAGAGAGAGAGGAGAGGAGAGGGAGAGAAGAAGAGAGAGAAGAGAGAGAGAGAGAAGAGCGGAGAGAGAGAGAGAGAGAGGAGAGAGAGGAGAGAGAAAAGAGAGAGAGACGAAGAGAGAGGAGAGAGAGGAGAGAGAGAGAGAGAGATAGAGAGAGAGAGAGAGAGAAGAGAGAGAGAGAGAGAGAGAGAGAGAGAGAGAGAGAGAGAGAGAGAGAGAGAGAGAGAGAGAGAACTAAACTACCACAAAGTTGGAAACTCGCCATTGTTACACCCTTATATTTGACAAACAAAACCCGCTAAATTATAGACCAGTTTCGTTAACTATCCTGACAAGCTGTTAGAAAGGATAATTAGGAAATAATGGGTTGAAATACTTGAAAAAAGCACGAATTGACACCAAATAAACAATTTGGTTTTAGAAAAGGAAGGTCATGTGTGAGAAATCTATGTTTTTTATGACAATCTGAAATGTTACAAGATACAGACGGCTGGACTTTACTTGGACTTTAAAAAGGCTTTTGATAAGGTGTCTCATAGAAGACTACTGTAGAAATTAAAGCACGTAGGTGAAGTGAAAGGCATACTACTCGCATGGATAAAAGACTATCTTCATGAGAGACAGATGAACACAGTAATTAGAGGAAAGCATTCTACATACGCTGCCTGAGATCCATGTCTTCTGAATCTTTTCCAAAGGAGCTGCTTGTTTTCTTTCATATTCTTGCATTTGTCACTGAACCATTTTTTGGCCATTTCTTGCTTCAGTTTTGAATGAATTTTGATGATTTTTTGTACTCCTGTGATTGTGATTGTGTGTGTGTGTGCGTGTGTGTGTGTGTGTGTGTGTGTGTGTGTGTGTGTGTGTGTGTGTGTGTGTGTGTGTTGTGTGTGTGTGTGTGTGTGTGTGTGTGTGTGCATCTATGTAAGTAAGCATGTTTATTTGCGCACGTGTGTGTGACCGCGCATGTATGTGTATGGATGCGCGCATGCATGTGCGTGTTTATTTCATAACTTACTCCAACATAACACAGCAACGTGATACTGTGACAAGCCACTCAAACCTGAATCCATAACATAACATGAACTTGAATACACTCTATCCGGAGCATGCGTCTTTAAGCGACCGTTGTGACATGTAAACAAACTTGGCAACCTATTTTGTCTCCATTTTGCTCTGCAATTTGTGATTGTCCATTTCGACGTCTCTGATGTGATTTTTTGGGTTGTGGTGTCGCCTGAAGGAAGACTGAAGGAGTGTCGCCATCATTATAGAGGTAAGGTCTGTTATTTTGGGATTAATATTCACTATTTTGTTTATTATGTCAAGTACGGTACCGTTCTGTTTAAGTCTAGTATTATATGTATGCCTCTATTTAGTTCACGTTCCTTTGAATACCTGAAAAAGAATGTTGAGAAGACTGAGTGAACGACAGTTTTACATTGTGATGAAATGAAGGTCGTAAGAATTATTTCTGGTGTTTTAGACTATTTTGGGGTTCGTGTGATTCAGTGTAACCGTGTGGATGGTGAAAGATGGTCTCTTCAAAGAAGAACTGTATTCATGTTGACAAGTGTAGAAAGGTATGAATGAGCATGAATTTTTTCACCATACAAGAAAATGCATTTGACTGGGTTCTAATATTTGTCAGAAATTCATATATTTCTTAAGAAGGTATGTTCAAAATTGGTCAGATACATTTCTTGTATTTTGAAGATATTCTTTCTCATTCATGCCTTTCTACACAAATATTTTCAAATGCGTTTTACAAAGTTCAGGGAAGTTTGGAGATTCTTCTTGTTAGATAAGTCTGTCTGAAATGTTGTGTAATCTTTGTAGAATGGTGTGTTGGTTTTCTTTGTGCACAGTTTTCATCCGATTGGTTTTAATGCTGTGTACCGAACTCTCTGTCTCGCTTGGCCAGACAACTTTTCTCACCTATCAGGGTGATGTATTTAGAACTGTCTGAGGCTGTAGTTACCCTCAATGCAAGATTCACTAATTTATTAAATCAGGTAATTAATTTTACACACTACATATTTTGTTATTACTGTGCTGCTTAGGTAACTTATCTGCAACTGACAAACTAATAAATAACTATTAATAGCAGTAATAAACATTTGTAATATGATATACCAACTATCTTATGATAGCCTACAACTATCATTGTTTGTATGCAAATGCTATTGGGACCAAGTCGTCCTGCTCACCTGGCTGCAAAGATGGGTGAGATGAATAAGATGAACAACTTGTACCAGACTCTAAAATTAGAGTAAAACCACATTATCCATCATCCCAGGAATGTTGTTCTTGTCAAATATTAAAAGTAGTCTTTGATGTTATGGTGGTATTGGTAAAATATCTATTTTGTTTGTTACCACTTTTTTTTCTCTCTTTTTTCTTCTCTTTTTAATTGAGTAACTTAGTCTAGTTGGATCTGATTACGATTTTAATTTGTAACTGTAGCTCTTAATGTCACAAGTACTTAGAACATCAGTCTGAATTTTGCTTTGTAGAAATATGTGTTATAGATGTATGACTTCTTGTGAAGACATAATGCAGTAAACAAGGTGATTTTTTTTGCAAAATGCCATTGAAAAGGTAAATAAGAAATGGTCAAACTATTTTTAGACCCAGATTGTATGTTGACTGATTTATTTTCTTGTAAGAGTTGAGTCTGTGGTATGTACTACAGTCAAAAATGTAGTTCTTTCTTACTGTCACCTAGTTATAAATTTGCACACATATAAATAACAGTCGCTGCAGTCCTAGGAATGCCACTCCAGAATTACCAGTAGTGCCCATAACATAAGGTGCAAGAAGAATTATAGATTGATAGAGAGAAATTGCCATTATATAGCGGCATTTTTTTTTATGCATCTCAAAGTCTCCTCTTTATTTCCAGGGACCAATGTTGCTAAGGTACTCATAGTTTTAGAGCCATTTCATAGTATTTACAGTTCTTTTTATTTTTACGAATATAAGTGCAGGACCTTTTTAAGATCTATAAGTATTGGTAATAATTCCCAACTCTTAGGAATTTGTAATGTGTATATATATATATAATATGCATGTAGTTGTATAATTTCTTGTATTTGCTTGGTTGTCGTTAGTCATCATCACCTGTCAGTGTAATTATGTCATTGTCATTGGCATCATCATTATATTAAATATTTGAATAATAGTATTGTTGTTGTTATTATTATTATTATTATTATCATTATTGTTATTATTATTATTATTGTTATTATTGTTATTATTATTGTTGTTGTTGTTGTTGTTATTATTTTTGTTGTATTATTATTGTTGTTGATTATTATTATTATTATTATTATTATTATTATTATTATTATTATTATTATTATTATTATTATTTATTTTATTATTATTATTATTATATTATTATTATTATATTATTATATTATTTATTATTATTATTATATTTATTATTTTTATTATTATTATTATTATTATTTTATTATTATTATTATTATTATATTATTATTATTATTATTATTATTATTATTATTATTATATTATTATTATTATTATTATTATTATTATTATTATTGATCATCATCATTTCATCATCATCATCATCATCATCATCATCATCATCATCATCATCATCATCATCATCATCATCATCATCATCATCATCATCATCATCATCATCATCATCATTATCATCATTATCATTATTGTTATTAATATTATTTTATCATCATCATTATTAATGTTATTAATATTATTAACATTGTTGAATTAATGATAATAATAATGATATTATTATTATTATCATTATTATTATAGATATTCTTATTCTTTTTATTATTGATATTATTATAGTAATGATATTGATGACAATAGTAATTATTAGTATATTGATTATTAATTATATTGATTTATTATTTATGTCAATAATAAGATAATAATAATAATGATGATGACTATTATCATTATTGTTATTGTTATTATTATTATTATTATTATTATTATTATTATTATTATTATTATTATTATTATTATTATTATTATTATTATTATTATTATTATATTTATTATTATTTGTTATATATTGTTATTCATTATTATTGTTATTATTATCATTATTATATTATTATTATTATTATTATTTATTATTATTATTATTATTATTATTATTATTATTTATTATTTATTATTATTTATTATTATTATTATTATTATTATGATATGTTATTATTATTATTATTATTATTATTATTATTATTATTATTATTATTATTATTATTATTATTATTATTATTATTATTATTATTATTATTATTATTATTATTATTATTATTAGTGTTGTTGATATTTATATTCGTATTTATATTAATATTAATATTAATAGTAATATCATTATCATAATTATTTTTGTTTTGCTAATCATTATCATCACCATCACCATCATCATCACCACCACTGAAGGATAAAAAATAAAGGAATCTCTTATTTTTGCAAATCCTGTTTTTCAAAATGAGATTGTATGAGTGACATGCAAGGCTGCTGTCCCTATGGTTTCAGCTCTTCCCTTATTTGTGTCATATTTCAAGACAGTCACAGTGGCAGAGCGTCTAAAAATAGTTTGAGAAGTTGACACGAGGAGACTGATCACGGAAACTACAATATAAGGTTACTTACAGGTTCACATCAGCAGCAACAGAGCATCATATTGGTGCGTGGCATCTCCCATGCATGGAAGGCGAATGATTTGTGTGCTAAATTTTGTCTTTTATACAAAATAGCTAATCTTAACATTACACATCCCGTTCTCCCTCGGGGAATGCCCCAGGGCATTTGGCAGAGGCTGGAGGATTCCTTATAAAGAACAGCATAAAATGTAGTGCATACATCTTTATAACATGGGGTGACTGACCCAGAGACATGTCCGAGTCAGCTGTGAATTGAATAACATGTTACCAAGGGCCACGATTAAATCAGCTTTGATGTGAATCCCACGTCATCCGTAGGCTGTGAGTTAATATATCAAACTTCCAACAGGCATACACAACCCCTAACCTCCACAATGTTGCTGAAATCTCCATATGAACCTCTGGTGCGAGAACTCCTAGGAGGGTTAGAACCAGATGTTTTGCGAGGCCTTGCACTCACTGCCACCAACAACCGCATCCATCCAACAAATTGTAAAGGTATGTGTGTCTGCATGTGCATTCATGTGTGTTTTATTATATTGCTGTTTATTTACATCTTTATTTCTTTCTGAATATCAAAATATCAGATCATAGACAATTACAATCAACATTGTGTTTTCAATACATAATTTTTCTTTTTATATCCTCAAAATTGAATGTTTTTTTTCCAAACTGGTTCTTGCAGTGTTATAATTATTTTTAACTTCATCTTTTACAGAAGCAATAGAAATTATCCTCATGCATACAGAGGACCTTGGCAAATTTTTTTCATACAGACGGATCAAAGCGCAAATTCTGTTTGTATACCTGCATCATCATAATGTACCAGCAAATGCACACTCAAGCAGGACACAGCTGGCAGTGGCAGTGCAGCAGTTTTGGGTTTGTATAATTTTCTTTTTCTTTTTTAATTTCACTTTTTTCAGGAGTCCCTCCTCTCATCTTTCACTTATGAATATTTAATTGGGGATGGCATGTATGTACGTGTCTTGCCCATTTTGAGTTTAGTTTATTAATTGTGTTTACTCATAGATGGCTTCTGAAGTGCTGAGAAACCAAGGGGTTAATCAGTAGTACTACCTATCTGATCTAATCTTTGATCTTCTGAAATATTATCTCTTATCTTATGTTGCTATTAGCAATGTTAATGAGATTATACAAATTATAAAGTCTATAATAATGAGAACAGTATAGTAAAAAATATAATTTTTCCTGAAAACTCAAGGAATGTATTCAAATCTCACCTGATTTACCCCCGTAAATCAGGTGAGATCTACTTATTGACTCCTTGGTGGCTGAGCAATTGTGGAGTCATCTATGTGTAAATACATTTCATAAGAGATGACATTAAAAGGTAATGGGTTAAAAGGACCATTTCTGGATTTCAGATGAAACGTCTCAATAGTGGCTCCACTAAAAGAAGAAGCCATACTAAATTTCCAGATCAGGCAAATGGTCACAAAAGTCTTGAATACAAACCAGAAATGGGAAATCCACAATATCCTGTTCCAACAAACCAGCTGCAGGTAGTAAACAAGCAGAATCAGGCTCTTGCCAGTCTTGAGGTCGTCAGCCAAGAAAATGATGTTAAAAATAGACAAGTAGCCACACTAAATAACGAGGATACTTTATCACAGATTGAGCTTACAAAGAAAGTGAAATCTGATGATTTTGCTAGAGTGTTTTGTGAATGGTATTATAGTATGATAAACCGCCTGCAGCCAGTGTGTTCTCATCAGCCAGGAGATACGTTCAGAGAGTCAGTGTTCTGCAATAATAGCTCAGTAGATATGTATCTCATTGGCAGCGGAAGAGAGGAAAAGCATACCTCAGGACAAGCCAACTGCTACGCACTTCTCCGAGAAGTCTTCGGACAGACTGGACTTCTTTTTTCTCCAAATCTGTCAAGTGGAATTCAGGCTCAGAAAAGTGAGCACGGCATGATCAGGATTTTCTCATGCGGAACCCTTCATAAAGCTAATTCATTTGTGGGCATTTATGAACAAGAGTTTGGGCTTATCTTCTGCCCAGTGGACCGAGCATGGAAGATAATGTATACTAAAGTTAATTTGAAACACACAAGCGTTGAACCACAAATGCCATCCCTTCCACCGTCTGAAGTGTTTGCAATAGAACAGAGTTAGAAAAAGTATTACGCGAATAAAAAATTATAAAACTTCGTCTTCATTGAATAGGATTGTCCAGATAAAAATGTGGATTGCAGTTTTTCCAGGAACTTTTACACTTTGTAAACAAGATTATATTATGTGTATATAATGGTATATTTTTAGGCTGCAGTCCCATCTAATATACATCAGATTTATATTTTAACCTTGAAAACAAGGGAATTGGTGTCTTTTCTTGGAATAAAATGTATATTGTTATTTAAAACTCATGCCAGCGCTCATTGAATGTGTGTGTGTATATATATATATTTAAAAAAAAGTCCCTTTCACTCCAGTTCCTCAAAAAAAGTATCTCAGGATCCACAGTGGATCCAGAGGGAGTTAATGGTCTAGCATTGCAAAAAGGAAAGTAGGATTGTGAGATTTTTTTGATTAGAAATTTTTTGTCGAGTGACCCCTCCAGGCTGTGATTTAGACATAAAGTGACAAGCCCTTCACAG
>NW_020872279.1:610260-617760 GCF_003789085.1 Penaeus vannamei
ATTACAAATATATATTCTTAGATTATTCCTTCTCTAATAAGCAGCGTGACCAACACTCAGTCTATACTGTTTTTCAAATTCTTAATACAGAGCCTTCGTGTGAATATTACAAAAAAAAAAGAAGGAAAAAGGTCATGTTGACTTCTCAGAATATGAGATAAAAATAAGACAACACCAAGAATATAGACTTTCTCAAAACATTATGAATATATAATAAAGGAAAAAAGTGAAAGCAGCCTCAAACTAGGGATTAATTAAAGCCTTATGAGCAGGTCTTGGCGCAACACCAGGTATACTTATCGCACTAGCAAATTTTCAGTAATTTGCATTTTCGCGTAAATTAGGGTCTTTTTGCGGTACAGACCATTTTCGTCATATAATAGATTATTTTTTCTCTTTATCTCCCTCTTTCCTCTCCCTCCCCTCTCTCTCCTAGCAGGTCTCCTGGTACTGTCTCCCGAGGCGCTCCCTAAAGGGTCCCCTCTCCCCTCTCCTCCCTCTCCCTCCCCATCCAGGTCCTCCTCCCGGTACTGTCTCCCGAGGCGCTCCCTCTCCTCCCTGACTCTCCCTCTCCCCCCTCCCTCCCTCCCCCTCTCTCCCTCTCTCTCTTCTTCCTTCTCCCTCTCTCCTCTCTCTCTCTCCCTCCCTCCTCTCTCTCCCTCACCCATCCAGGTCCCCTCCCGGTACTGTCTCCGAGGCGCTCCCTCTCCTCCCTGATTCTCTCTCCCTCTCTCCTATCTCTCTCCTCCTCCCTCTCTCTCTCCCTCTCCCTCTCTCTCCCTCTCCCTCTCTCCCTCCCTCCCTCTCTCTCCCTCACCCATCCAGGTCCCCTCTCGGTACTGTCTCCCGAGGCGGCTCCCTAACTCTCTCTCTCTCCCTCTTCCTCTCTCTCTCCCTCTCCCTCCCTCCCTCTCTCTCCCTCACCCATCCAGGTCCTCCTCCCGGTACTGTCTCCCGAGGCGCTCCCTCTCCTCCCTGACTCTCTCCCTCTCTCCCTATCTCTCTCCCTCCTCCCTCTCTCTCTCCCCTCTCCCTCTCTCTCCCTCTCCTCCCTCTCCCTCCCTCCTCTCTCCCCTCCCTCTCTCTCCTCACCCATCCAGGTCCTCCTCTCGGTACTGTTCCCGAGGCGCTCCTCTCCCCCCTGACTCTCTCCATCTCTTCTCTCCTTCACTCTCCCTCTCTCCCTCCCTTCTCCTTCTCTCTCCTCTCTCTCTCCCTCCCTCCCTCCTCCCTCTCTCTCCTCCCTCTCCCTCTCTCTCCTCTCCTCTCCTCTCTCTCTCTCCTCCCTCCCTCCCTCTCTCCTTCTCCCTCACCCATCCAGGTCCCCCTCCCGGTACTGTCCCGAGGCGCTCCCTCTCCTCCCTGACTCACTCCCTCTCCACCCTCACCTCCCTCTGTCCCTATCTCTCTCCCTATCTCTCTCTCTCTCCACTCTCCCTCCCTCCTCCCTCTCTCTCCCTACCCAGGTCCTCCTCCCGGTACTGTCTCCGAGGCGCTCCCTCTCCTCCCTGACTCTCTCCAGCTGCACGAAGAACCGCTGGCGAACGAAGTCGTAGAACTCCAGCTCCTCTTTCATCCAGTACTCCAGGGCCGCGAGTGTTGCGTTCGAGGTCACGGGCTTCTTCTTCTGGACGTTCCATTTGGCGTATTCTGTGGGTGGGGAAAAGGGACGTGGGAAGGCGCGGGCTCTCGTATGTACATGTGTAGGTGTGTGTGTGATTGTGTGTGTGTGTGTGTGTGTGTGTGTTGTGTGTGTGTGTCTGTGTGTGTGATTGTGTGTTTTTTATGTGTGTGATTGTGTGTGTGTGATTGTGTGTGTGTGTGTATGTGTGTGTGATTGTGTGTGTGTGTGATTGTGTGTGTGTGTCTCTGTGTGTCTGTGTGTGTGTGTCTGTGTGTGTGATTGTGTGTTTTTATGTGTGTGTGTGTGTGTGGTTTTGTGTGTGTGTGTGTGTGAGAGAGAGAGAGAGAGAGAGAGAGAGAGAGAGAGAGAGAGAGAGAGAGAGAGAGAGAGAGAGAGAGAGAGAGAGAGAGAGAGAGAGAGAGAGAGAGAGAGAGAGAGAGAGAGAGAGAGAGAGAGAGAGAGAGAGAGGAGAGAGAGAGAGAGAGAGAGAGAGAGAGAGAGAGAGAGAGAGAGAGAGAGAGAGAGAGAGGAGGAGAGAGAGGAAAGCCACACAACTCCACTTAGCGTGGATATCACATCCTTCTCTTACTCTCATTATCTCCCACTACGAAAAAGAAAGAAAGAGAAAGAGAGAGAACAGAGGCTTACTAATAGCCGTCGCCTTCGAGAAGAATCCAGGAAGGACATGTTGCAGCACTAGCAGCGTGTCCTTGTAGCGTTCCATGAGGCCCACCGCCACATATGCGGTCTCCACCACCTGCTTCGCCACCTGCAGAGCCTTCCGGTTGCCAATGATGCTAAGGGGGTCAAGAGAGCATCATGTGGCATGGGAAAATGTCACGTGTCATGAGGATATATTATGTGGAAGGTGAAAATATGTGGCATGGGAAAGTGTCACGTGTCATGAGGAAATATTATGTGGAAGGTGAAAATATGTGGCATGAGAAAAATGTCACGTGTCATGAGGAGATATCATGTGGAAGGTGAAAATATGTGGCATGGGAAAGTGTCACGTGTCATGAGGAAATATTATGTGGAATGTGAAAATATGTGGCATGGGAAAGTGTCACGTGTCATGAGGAATATCGTGGAATGTGAAAATATGTGGCATGAGAAAGTGTCACGTGTCATGAGGAGATATTATGTGGAAGGTGAAAATATGTGCATGAGAAATGTCACGTGTCATGAGGAACTATTATGTGAAAATATTGGCATGAGAATGTCACGTGACATGAGGAAATATTATGTGAAAATATGTGGCATGAGAAAGTGTCACGTGTCATGAGGAAAATATGTGAAATGTGAAAATATGTGGCATGAGAATATGTCACGTGTCATGAGGAAATATCATGTGGAAGGTGAAAATATGTGGCATGAGATAATGTCACGTGTCATGAGGAAATATCATGTGGAAGGTGAAAATATGTGGCATGGGAAAGTGTCAACGTGTCATGAGGATATATCATGTGGAAGGTGAAAATATGTGGCATGGGAAAAGTGTCACGTGTCATGAGGAGATATCATGTGGAAGGTGAAAATATGTGGCATGAGATAATGTCACGTGACAGGAGGAATATTATGTGAAATGTGAAAATATGTGGCATGAGAAAATGTCACGTGTCATGAGGATATATCATGTGGAAGGTGAAAATATGTGGCATGGGAAAATGTCACGTGACATGAGGAGATATCATGTGGAATGTGAAAATATGTGGCATGAGAAAATGTCACGTGTCATGAGGATATATCATGTGGAATGTGGAAAATATGTGGCATGAGAAAAATGTCACGTGACTATGAGTAAATATCATGTGAAATGTGAAAATGTGTCATGTGCATGAGGAAATATTATGTGAAACTATGTGGCATGGGAAAATATCACGTACCTGCAGAAGATGTCGTGGCCGCAGAAGTAGGTCAGCTGCAGGCCCCTCGAAACCTCGCCTTTCCTGACCCTGCAGCGACCCGAGGAGTGGCACTCGTCCAGGCTCTCCGTCGGGCGCCTGTAGTAGTAGTGGCTGACGTAGCGAGAGACTGGGTGTCGGACCACGTTGATCCAGGAGGGCTCCGCGAAGCCAAGCCTGAGGGAGGGTGGGGCACGCCTCGTCCAGTCCGGGGGGTAGAGGATAGATTGGTTGGAATTATATATACATATATACATACATACACGCACACGCACGCACGCACGCACACACACACAACATACACGCACACACACACGCACGGACACACACACACACACACACACACACGCATATCTCTCTCCTCTCTCTCTCTCTCTCTATAGATTATATATATATATATATATATATATATATATATATATATATATATATATATATATATATATATATATATTTAAGTGGTATATGTACATTATAAACGGAGATGCTGCGTGAGTATGTATTCTGACACGTATATATTTACACACGTTCGCACTACGTACCATTAAAGCCACTCCACACACACACAAAAAAACAAAACCTTAGTAACTCATTATCTGACTGCTCTCTCTCTCTCTCTCTTTCTCTCTCTCTCTCCTCTCTCTCTCTCTCTCCCTCTCTCTCTCTCTCTCTCTCTCTCTCTCTCACTCTTTCTCTCTCCTCCCTCCCTCTCTCTCTCTCTCTCTCTCTCTCTCCTCTCTCTCTCTCTCTCTCTCTCTCTCTCTCTCTCTCTCTCTCTCTCTCTCTCTCTCTCTCTCTCTCTCTCTCCTCCCCCTCTCCTCCTCCCTCCCTCCCTCCTCCCTCTCCCTCCCCCTCCTCCCTCCCTCTCTCCTCCCTCTCTCCCCCTCCTTCTCCCTCTCCTCACACACAGAACCCAACAACGCACTTTGTGAAATTGACGAAATAAATGTGCTTGAAGAAAAAATGCGAAAGGTGGGCGGGGCGGTTAAACATCCATTCCGCCAACCTCAACTGCTGCTCGCGTGTGATGTGCGTTAGGCCCGTATCCCTCATGTTGTTTAGGGTGAATCCGTGCCTCCGAGACAAGCTGTAATAGATGTATTTTGGAAGTTTTTATTTTTTAGGTTTACTGTATATCAATGGTGGTGGTGGTATTGTTATAATTGGTATTGGCATTGTGGTTAGTGTTGTTGCCATTGTGACACGGGTAATGGTGCATACATCCGTATCCCTCATGTTGTTTAGGGTGAATCCGTGCCTCCGAGACAAGCTGTAATAGATGTATTTTGGAAGTTTTTTTATTTTTTAGGTTTACTGTATATTAATGGGAAGATTTTATTTTTTAGGTTTGCTGTATATTAATGGTGGTGGTAGTATTGTTATAATTGTTATTGGCATTGTGGTTAGTGTTGTTGCCATTGTGACACGGGTAATGCATACATTTTTTTCTTTGGGCAAAGATCGTAGTGACACAAAATGAAATCAGATTGCTTACGCTTATGCGGTGAAATGTTTTCGTATGATTTTCGGTACTAACGAAAACGTTAGGAGACATTTGATTACTTTTTAAAAATTTGAATTTTTGTGCGCGGGAACGGAGACATTTGATTACTTTTTAAAATTTTGAATTTTTGTGCGCGGGAACGGAGACATTTGATTACTTTTTTAAAATTTTGAATTTTGTGCGCGGGAACTTTGCGTTGCCGCTCTGCAGTATTTAATATTTTTTACAATGTAACTCTTGAGAATAGGAGCGAATAGAAGAAATGGGGAAGAGGAAATAATTTTCTGAAGCTGTGCCTAAGAGGTTCTCTAATTGGAAATAATGCCATCTATTTGGGAATTCACTACCGCTTAGCATTCCATTTATCATAATTTTAATCCGTGTTTATTGAAAGTGACCAGAAAGAGGGAAAAATCAAGGCCACCAATGTTGTTACCGAAGGAAAAAATGCATAATAACATACTCAGATTACATTAGAGATCATGAACGACTTGAAAACGTGCAGTTCTAGCAGTTATTTTCATAATGAGGAACTCTTGAGAATAGGCGCGAACAGAGGGGGCAGAGGAACTATTTTTTTTTCCGCAGCTACGAGGTTCTCCAAATGGAAATAACGTCATCTGTCTGGAAACCCACTATTAGCATTCTATTTATTAAAATGTTAATGTTAATTTATTCTGTCGTAGATGATGACTTTAGGTCATTTTTTCAGAAAATTACGAGAAAGCGGTAAAAAAATCAAGGCCACCAGTTTTCTGAAAGAAAAAATGCATAATAACGCATTCAGATTACCATAGAGATCATCAACTTGAAAACGAACCTTCATAGCGAACCATCACAGTTCACAACAGCGTTCACAACGAACCAGCGGAACGAACCTTCGAACGAGGCGAAGCAGAGTCGCCGAGCCGCACTTCGGGACGCGATTGTAGACGAGGAACTTGGGAAAGACCGGAGTTACGATCACGTCTGGAAGGTTGGAGATGAGGAGTGGAAAGAGAAATCGAGTGCCCTAAGGCTGGGTTCGGAACTTGCTCGTCTTGCTCGTCCAGACATCTTGTCCAGGACCAGCAGGACAAGTGGGCCGCGTTCGGAACCTCCAAGACCCTTTCTGCCCAGAATGCAACCGGCTCGAAAGTAAACATTCACTTTTTTATCATACCGGTGTCTTTATTTTACACGCTGCATAGGTTTTGTAACTCCTTTGATGCATATTTAACTTACCTGCAACTGACAAACACAAAAATATCCTTTGATAACACCAATAAAGGGTCATAAAATTACCCACCAATATCTTGTGGTTACCTGCAACTGTCAATGTTTACATACAAATCTATTGTGACGTCATCTCGTCCTGCTCGGCCACCTTCGCAGGAGGGCGAGTTGGACGAGCTAGACTACTTGTCCGGGACGAGACAGTGGAGGTTCCGAACGGTCAAAACATCTCGTCCAACTGGTCTGGACGAGATTGACGAGCAGTTCCGAACGCGCCATAAAAATGGAGAGAAAGGGATGTGGCCGCTTCTTGATGACCTTGAAAAAGGGGGTGAAAAACGTAGTACTTACTTACCTCCGCGGATTTTCTGTTGTGAATTCTGTTTTTGTTCTGCTCGCTTTCGCTGTCTCTCTCTTCTCTCTCTCTCTCTCTCTCTCTCTCTCTCTCTCTCTCTCTCTCTCTCTCTCTCTCTCTCTCTCTCTCTCTCTCTCTCTCTCTCTCTCTCTCTCTCTCTCTCTCTCTCTCTCTCTCTCTCTCTCTCTCTCTCTCTCTCTCTCTCTCTCTCTCTCTCTCTCTCTCTCTCCCTCCCTCCCTCTCCCTCTCCCTCTCCCTCTCCCCTCCCTCTCCCTCTCTCTCTCTCTCTCTCTCTCTCTCTCTCTCCTCTCTCTCTCCCTCTCCCTCTCCCCTCTCCCTCTCCTCTCCCTCTCCCTCTCCCTCTCCCTCTCCCTCTCCCTCTCCCTCTCCCTCTCCCTCCCTCTCCCCCTCTCTCTCTCCCTCTCCCTCTCCCTCTTTTATACATCCGTCACTCGACATAGGCCTTCTTCTCCACAGACTTTTCCGCGCTGTGAATACTGGCTACCAAATAGTCCTCTGCAACGAAAGACACTTGTGGTGCATTCGTTTTACCTTCATTATCATTAATACATTTTTACCTGCGCCTTTGCTGCAAATTGGGCGTCGTGTTTAAACACCTGTGAGACAGTTTATACACTCATATTCTTGAGAGAAAAAAAACTATCTTAGACTTCGTAGATTTGTCAGAAGCTTGGATTATGGTGCACTCCCTTACTTTGCTATGTAAGGATCACTGATGCAATGATTACTATGTAATTATTACCAACTAAGAGCAGATATCTGACCGAGTGTGGTCATTCAGACTCATCGTTCAGTCCCTTTCGAAGGGTCACTATAAAGGGAATCATTTGGTAAAGGTTTTATATGGGTTGTTTAGTGATCATGAACGATATACATT
>NW_020872279.1:625260-639820 GCF_003789085.1 Penaeus vannamei
TACATTTACCTCGCGCCATACCCACTGCACCGTGCCTGGCCAAATTTCAGTAAAAGTTTAGTATATGACATTCACAATTTACATAGTCACAACTTTCTTGTTTTATTAGATGTGATGTGATTAAAACATATTTTGTATTTGTTATAGCATCCACTTTCCCCATTCAACACAATTTTAGGACCTGTGGCAACTAAAATATTTTTTGCCGGAGGGGGGATGTAAAATAGCATCGTGGGCTGTGATATTTATTTATATGGAAAATCTAGCATATAAAGATGGCCTAAGACTTGGCTCACGTGCATAATAGGCATGGTTGTTTCTGCGCTTGTTGGCATTCCGATAAATAACAAATAGCCTGCATGTATAATCAAGCAGGACTGAGCTGATGGTAGATCTCGGGTATATCAGTATCTGTGCAGTGTAGTATTCTGTTAAGGGTCCTACAATGTGGATGCACCCTTCCATCCATTTATGGGTGTTTGTTTTGTTTTGTCAATCCATCCATCTATCCATCATATATCTATTCATCTATTCACCTCATCCATCCATCCATTCACCATCCATCTATTCATTCATTTATCCATCCAATCATATCCATCCACCCACCCACCCACCACCCACCCACCCACCCACCCACCCACCCACCCACCACCCACCCACCCACCCACCCACCCACCCACCACCCAACCCACTCCCCATCCATCCATATTCACCCATCCATCCATTATCCACCTATCCATCCACCCATCTATCCATCCATCTATCTGTCTATTAATCTATTCACCCATCCATCCATCCATCCATCCAACCACACCCATCCCATTCACCCACCCACCCACCACCAACCATCATCCATCCATCCATCCATCCATCCCATCCATCCATCCAACCCACACATCCATCCATCACCCACCCACCCACCCAACCACCCATCCATCCATCCATCCATCCATCCATCCATCCATCCATCCAATCCATCCATCCATCCACACATCCATCCATCCATCCATCCATCCATCCATCCATCCATCCATCCATCCATCCATCCCATCCATCCATCCATCCATCCATCCATCCATCCATCCATCCATCCATCCATCCACCTCGAGATATATTTGCTGTACCTTTCCTCCTGCCACCAATTTCATCATCTGTGTGTATCGGTGTCTCCAGGTGCAGTAACTAACCCCCTCCCCCCCCACGACTGTACGGTCAAATTACTTCTTATTATCTCATAAACCTGTCCAATTATGTACTAATTTCATTATGGTATATAGCATTCGCCAGAAGGGTGTGCCGCTCACTTTCAAAACCACAGATTCAGAGTCAAAACACATTCTGTGTTGTTTTATGAGTGCTAAATCCGTATGTGAAGAATTGTGTAGGTTCAGATTTATTATGTGAGTGAATTATAGCATTCTATGATAATGTCTTGTATTTTGAGGCATAAAGGTATATAAGGGTAATGTCATAAAGGAATAGATGAAATGAAAGTGATTGTCAAAGAAAAATTAGTGGTAACTCTTTATTTTTGCATTTGCTTTCAGATAACTGTCTAGGTTTTCCCAGACGAGCCAGATGCCAAAGATTGCGGAAATGTCACACAGCAAGCAGCTCACAAGCAAGAGAGACTTTTTAATGTATTTAATATTTAGATACAGAACAATTCTGGTTTTCTTTTGCATTTTTCTCATTCAGTGTTTTTCTGAATGCTTAGCAAAATGTGATAGGTTGATGAAGTTTATGAAGTGTTAAAAGTTTGCTTGGTCTTCATTATATTGAGTATGTGTCTGTTTATTTTTTTATGTGTGTGTGTATCTTTGCTATTGCCCAAAATAGTCTTAAACTTTACTTACCCCACGATCTTCCAAGGATGGCAGACACTGGTGGGTGGTATTTTGTTGCGAATTCTCCTCTCAAATGCCTCAGTGTCAGTGTGTCCTCCAAGACCTGACAAAGCAGGGTTCATTTCTCTGCTGCCATCATTTTTGTTCTTCTCTGCTGGTATTGTTGCAAGTTCAAAAGCTCTTGCAAACTTGGTGAGTCCCTTGATGGTGTTTTGTTAATTGAAGCAGCAGGTTCATTTTGTTACCTTTTTTCATGTATAGTTTTTAAAAGTTTTTAGATAATGATTTTGTTCAAATGTATTTTATGTGCATTTGCATGTGCACATGCGTGCACATGCGATGTGTACTTGTCTACCTATGTGCTTTTATGCGTTCCTGTGTATGTGTCCCTGCATAAGTGTGTGTGTGTTTTTGTGTGTGTATGTAGAAGGATAAGTAAAGTAAATACATAGATACATAAATAATAAGTAATTCTATAAGACCATGTTAATACATATGGATTACTATGATATATTTCTTGGAAACAGTGAACTGCAGAAATTTTCAATAGATATATTGAACTACAGAGATTTTCTTCAGATTTAGGATTTGTTTTCTCATTGTATTCATCTGTAGTCTCATTAATTGATTTTATGCATTTTTATTCCTTTAGATTCTGTTCAGATTCTAAGCAGATGCTCCTGGCTTAGAAATTCAGTTTAGTAAAGCAAAGGAGGTATGCATTTCCTTGGTGATATGAGTTCCAGATGAGATTTTATTCTGAAAACAAACCCGAGTGATTTTACTTACAGTAATGTGTATGCAAATCATGGGTTCCAGATGAGATTTTATTCTGAAAACAAACCCGAGTGATTTGTGTTAGGTTTTATTTCTTAACCATTTATATAGTGGGTAAGATGTATCACGTTTATTTTACCACATGGATAGAAAAAATGAATTGTATATTTTTTTCTGTACTGGTAACTTGTATTCCCTTACATTAATTAATGCTTCATAAACATTTTTGCAGTATGGACATATCTCTTCTATCTCTACTAAATAAAGTTATCTGTTGAATCCTACTTTGATTCTGTTAGACAAGAGATGAAAGAATGGAAAGAAAGTGAAGTGCAACATATAAAGCAGGTTTTTTATTAATATTCTTTAAATAGCTATTATTTTTGTTTGTTTGTGTATAGGAAATAGGGAGCATGATAGTGCCATATTGAGTCCTGCCATATAGCATAACTGGTGAAATTTCTGCCGTAGAGTGTGCCAATGTTCCTCTGTCTTCAAAACACCCTGGGTTCCATGCTGTACCTTATGGAGATAATACCGAGTGGAGGAGGCATGGTGGCTCTGGGGGCCAGCCTCATCACCATTGGAACGGCTGTAGCGGCTGTTCTGGCTGATATTGACATGACGGTAGGAGATTTTGTGTGAAGTGTTGTACGTAAACATTAGTACCTACGATAATGCCATGTTTCTGTTTTTTTGTATAGATTTTTCTGTTCACTGCATCTTCTATTTTTTGCTTAGATTTTCTTTTATATGTTCTCCTTGACATCACATCTAAGATTTAATGTGACAGAAGGAATCTACCCTTGATTATGAGGTGAATTCTACTATAATTGAAAATTCTCTAGAATAAGATTAATTTGTACCCTAATTTGTAATTGTTCATCCAACTCATTTTGAGCTAGTATCACTCCCCATGTTTAATTTTCAGATGTACTATTGGAAAATTATGAAGATTTCTGAACAAACTTTGTATTTGGCTTCCTTCTGATGCTTGTCTTTTATCATTACTATCATTGATACCATTGATTGCATGATGCTTTTTTCATACGCATCTTTCTTTTTACACTGTTAGTCATGGAACACCCATGCAATAGTGAATGGGTCTTGCAATGAGCATAAGGATGTGCCCTCACCTCTTAGCGGAAAAAAATTGATGCATCAGAATCTAATCTTAGATGCCTATCATGTCTTGGATAATAAAATGCAATGTTGTGTTGAACATTGCTGTGGTGATCACAGTGGGCGAAAGCACTTGTTGATGCCAGAGGTTAATGGCAAGCGTATTATGTTATATTATGTGGTGGAAGGCAAATATACTTGAGTCTGAAGTCAGCTTTAATTCAACATCATAGATATAATGACATTTACCATGACAGTAGATCACATATGATGAAGTGAAATTCCTACCAAATACAAAAGTTCTGAACACTAGATATATGCTAACTGTTTCAAATCTTTCACTCATTGATACCAGGAAGCATCTACCATCCACTATGGCTTTGTCAGTACACCCTCGGCAATAGTGAATGGGTCTTATCGTTTTCTTCCCTCCCTCTCGCTATTCCTTTCCCCTTTCCCTACCCCATCCGATGCCCCTTCCCCTTCCCCTTCCTCCTCCTCTCTCTCTTCCTCTTCCTCTTCCTCTCTCCTCTCTCTCTTCCTATTCCTCTTTCCCTTTCCCAGCCCCGTCCTTTTCTCCCCCTCCTTCCTCCCTTCCAGCCTCTTCTTTTAATCATTTTCTTTAAATTAAGGTTTTGAATTTAGTTTTCAGATTCACCTTATTTCTGGATGATGGTACATCTTGCGTGTGTAGCAGTACAAACACTTCATTCCAAGATTGCTGACGCCCGGTACACAGCCGTTGACCGACTCTACTTCTCCTATGTTTTCAGGTTAGTCTTTTTGTTAAAAGGGTGAGAGTGAGTAATATTAGATAGTAGGATTTGTAATTGATCATTTTCTTTTCATTATAGTGCTTGAATTCTGATATGATTTATGGTTTAGTAATTTGTTTACCTGGTGCCACCAGTGATGGCATGTACAGTCAGAGTAAAATTATAGTTACCCTTTACTCAAACTAATTTTAAAAGTCAACAGTGTTGTGGAACAGCGAGACGAGCCAGATAGCACTGTACTCTTACATATGTAGGTTTTGCGATACAGTAACATTATTATGTATGTGCTGGAGTCATTAAAAATAAGTAATATGTAAGTTCGATTATCTGTATGCAAAATAAAAAAGTGATAGAATAATCTTGAGTGGCAACACATACATAGTCCAAATAAAAAAAAAGGGGGCTCAAAAAAGTAAAGAGCGTTGTAATTAAGAACCAAGAGATGATGCGAAGGATATGTTTTTGTTGACGTTTATATTTCCTGCAGTTGTTTAAAGCTCAGGAAGAGAGGGATATGTGTTGAAGTTCAAGAGAGCATTGTTGTATAAACTCAATCTAATGATATATTTCTATAAACATATTCATGCCCTATTTTCAATGAGCAAAAATAAGGGCTGTATGAAAGGTTACATTTTTCCTACAGTCTCCCTTTTCTTTGAATTCATGCTTATCCCTCCTGGGAAATGAGGCAAAACAGTGCTACCTCAAAATTAGGTTGTTTTTACATTTGGAAAAGTCAAAATCAGGTAATCACCATTTTGGCTTTATCTGATATATCAGATGTCACTGTATGACAAATGAGCTGTCATCTCTTCCTGTGTTATTTTCCTTGTTTATTTCTGTGCAACCCTCTCGGACGTATAATGAAGTTCAACTGTGAGCATAAATTTCTATATAATGATATATATTTATTCTTTGATATTAATTTGTGTTGCTTAAAAGGAAAATAATACAATTTTATAATTTCAATTGTTTGTATTCCTTCCCCCTGCCTCTAAAACAGCCTCTAAATGGTGTGGCGCAATCTCACCATTACTCACTCCATTGTTTTATAGTGACAATAGCCCCATGCAAACTGTGAGACATCTCCATGGTGCATAAAGTGCATATACCATGCACAATCCATATTAACTTAGAGTCATCCTTGTAACGCATTTGCCAATTCATCTGAAGGATTTACATCCCCATATGAAGCATTGCAAACCCACTTCCAATTTATATAAAACACTGACACTAGAGGCTGCTTTGCATTATACCCCAATATACTGATAACAGTTTGACATGTTTTATACAGTAGCCAATGCCTGCATCATGAAGTGCCTGTGGAACACACGGTGACGCCAACGTTGGCGTCATAATTCCATTTGATTTTAGTTGTTGCTGAGTGATCCCATATTCTGAACTGGATCTATTTTTAGACTATACTGCCCTGGAGATTCTGTAGCTCCACACATCATCCCGGTTTCCACCATTCATATAGTCCTTCCTCTGTCCTCTGTCCTCCATATCCTCCTATTCCTTTACCTCACCCCATACCCCTCCACCTGGGATGGGTCACCATATGGGGGGTTCACTTCCCCCCTCCCTGGTTCATTTTTTGTCCTCATATCCCCTCCCTCTCCTTCATTTCTCAAACATTTTACTCCAAATATCTTTGAACAATTTCATATTTGACAAACATTGCATCTCAGTCTCTCGCATTCTCTCTCGAGTGCCACTGTGTGTGTGTGTCACAATTTCTTCAGAGCAGTATGATGTTTTCTTGACATAAGTTACACCTTATTTCAGTTCATATAAAAGCCATTATTCAAGAACAGATAAATTTTCTTTGACAGTGTTGTTGTGTTGGCGCCTGCATCGCTGTATCTCGAGGAGGCTTTTGAAGTTCTGCACTTTCCACATGCAGTGCGTTATGATTTCTACGCAGGTTGCCTTTTCTCAGGAGTGTTGGGCCTTTTCCTCAATCTCACGTTGATGAAGGTAAGAAAATCTGGTAGGCAGATAGATGAATGGATGGATGAGATAGATAGATTGATAGATAGATGACACAAGGATGGATTGATGGATAGAGAAATATATCTGATTATTAGATAGATTGGTATGTAAATAGATAGATTGATTAATATGAACATATAGATGTTCATTTGGAAATAAGGCATGTGAAATTGTTTTTTCATGGGAAATGGAAAATTTCACATGGTTATATCATTCACCATTCTTTATAGAAAGTAGAGTTTCTCACACACTTCTTGACTTTTCATGCAGTCACTTTGTACTGCTGCTTAGCTCTATAGAGATATTAGGTCCATCAATCCCTTGGATCTGGTTGGTTCATGACAGTTAGATGGCCTTAAATCCAGGCATTAGGTTTACAAGAGCAGCCACTCTGACAGGTGTGTGGTTTGTGGGCCATGTACACCAAAGGAGTCTAATCACCCTCTAAGAGGTTTGCACACTCGTAGTGTCTTTCCCATCAACCTGGCCTTCAGCTGAAATGCTCACAGTAGCAAGTTTACTTCAGCTGGGTCCACTGTCAGATTTTCCCATGACGGCATGTTCATGTTACCAGCCCCTCAAGCTAATTTTTTCATGACTTTATGGAATGAAGGGGTCACCATAGTAAGAGTCAACAAATGGGCAGATATAGCAGAGCAGGTAGAAATTATAGGCCTTCTCTCTAAGTCATTTACAGTTTCAGTTTGACCAAGAGAGTCAGGGAGTGTCTGGAGTGTTCCAGGTCTTCCTTGGGTGCAATCTGCCCCCCCAAATTCTCTGCCCTTCATTATCACATCAAGCCTTTTGTAATTTCACTGTCAATTACTGAACTTTAGCTTCAAGAATGTTACATATGTAATCCCCCACCTGTACCAATACTTTTGTAAACATTGTATTTAAAGAGATAGAAATTGGATAGGTCAGAGATTTTCAAAATCTCAAGTGCTAATGGGTATGAGGAAAGTAAGAGTGTATAAAAACCATTTTAATATTTCTTAACAGGTTAAGCGGTATGCTCTCTTCTCCGTCGTTGATCCAGTTGGACGATTACTTACCTCTGTGCTGGCTTTAGCAACATTCCCTGATGTGACTACTAGTATGGTCAACATTCTAGTGTGCATCAACCTAATATCTGCTGTGTTTGTGCCGGTCCCAGTCCCAAAGGATGAAGATGAAACGGAAGAAACTGTGGACCTGTTACGGGAAGGAGTTTGAAGTGTGATGAGGGTACAGTCATGTTCGATGGGCTGCTTTTGGATACTTTTGTTATACAACGGATTTTATTTAGAATATAAAAAGGATAAAGTGAATTTTTTTAAGTGCTAATTTATTTTTAGATTTTTCTCTTATATAGTCATATTTTACCAATTATTTAGATTTAATATCAATATGATATTTTTATATTATAGACATTGAAAATGTGCTGTGGTAATTTAATGCAACATAGGATGAAGGCAGTGAAGTAAAATACGTGAGCATATCATCTCATCTCTGTTAATGATCATTGCATCATCACTTAGTGATATGAAGCTTTATGTCTTCCTTTACGTCTCTCTACCAAACTTTATATTTTGTGTGAATGCAGAAATATGGATATAGGCTTGAGTTTGTTTGTGAATATGTATTGAATGGTTTAAGGGCCTAAAGTTTTGGATGAAATTTAGGAACTGGTGTGTAAAACATGCTGTTTCATGACAGTAATTTCCATTAACTTTATCTTGCTCTGTGAGAGCAATAATTCAATTGTCTGGTGCTGCAGGTGAAGGAATCTTATACAGATTCAATCATTATTACAAAGAAGTTTTCCAAGAATTTCAGTATAAGCCTCACTGGTGTGGAAATAATGATAATCAAGTCTCATTAAATATCTAATTTGTAGTAGGAAGTGAATTATTATAGATCATTTACATGACATAATCTCCTTAGTATTTGCAAAGCATATTCCCCATGAATGCTAGGTCTTCAAAATAGTACTTTGTTCATAATTTTCCTGTTAACATCAAAAATCATAAAATTTCAGAGTCCCAGACGTCTGTATTTCAGTGTTGTATTTATTGCTTTAAAAGAGGACACTGTCGTCCTTTTCGTTCTCTTTATACCATGTCTACAGGCAGCAAAGTCAGTAAAAATGAAATAAGACAGATGTTCATTCTTTTTATTTCCCTAATGACTTAAGAGGAAAGTAAACAGAAAGGATTTTATAGTAAACCACAAGATGGGTCCTTTACGAGAGAATACTATGCTGTTGAACTTGGAGTAGATTGTTGTATCACCAGTCATTGGCAAGTCAACCTGTAATCACTGCTACATAAATAATCTTTTAGGTCAAGTGTACTACTATATGAAGATAAAATTTGTAATAAAAAATGTAATGTTTTTATTAATTGCTTCAGCTTAGATATTCCACCTTCATTTTACATTTAACTGGTTATCTGTAGTTTACTATTTTACAAGTTTACAGTGAGCCATACAACATTCATTTTCAGACTTTCCTTAAGGTGTGAGATAGAAGAATATCTTGTATAATGTATACCCAATTATGTCAACATTCTGAAATTAGGGAAAAAAACACTTGTACAAATGTATTTCTTGTTTTATATGTGTATGTCCAGTCTATGCAACATAAATATTTTATATGTGTATGTCCAGTCTATGCAACATAGATTATTGATGCCACTGACAATGCCCAATGTCTGTGAAGGGTGACAGCATTTATGAAACATCAAGATGCAGTTGGTTATGATTCTCATGTTTAAAGATGTGAATGACAGCATTTATTTACAAGTGAATACATATGCATGTATATATTTAGCACCAATAAGCAAACTATTCTGATTTGCACGTGTACATACCATGATATTGAGATTTTTACATTAGTCAGGTCCTGAAGTCCATTTTTGGGTTCCTTACAGATATGAATGAATAGGTGAGAAACATTTACCCCCTCCTAAAATCTACATATATATATATATTATATATATATATATATATATATATATATATATATATATATATATATATATATATATATATAGTATAAGTTCATCACATCAAGCTTCACACATACTGCTCAAATACCTCAGACCACAATATCACATTACTTAACCAGTAAAACAACCTGAAAATACACTTATAACAATAAAAAAATGACTTGATACACATAAAAGAGAGTAAGGGAGGAAGAAGAAGGAAAACTATAGTACACATTCCTGCATTACTGGCATCACATGAAAGTCTCTTCCTCTACTCAGTCTAGTTGGTCTATGACATATAAACAATGCGTTCCTCTGGCATTGTAGGTGTAGGTGATTAGTTTGACATAAGTGTGGTAGTGAAGATTAGGACATGAAATGAAGAGCTGAAAAGAATGAGTTGAAATTAGTACACTTTATCTTACAGAATACCTGAATTAGTGAAACTGTAATGTGAGTGCATTTAGCGTAAAGGATCCTAGCGTTGGGTAGGTTTTACTTATATTTTTAACAATTTGTAATATATACATATACATATATATACACATATATGTTTTTTTTTTTTTATAAGCTGCATATAGTTGGGTACTAAGACTCAAATGAAGTATTCCCCACAAACTCAGATGTATGGAAAATATCCCTCAACAATTATTCAAAAGCAAAAAAAGTTCAAAATCAGAGGAGAAAAATCATACTGATTAGCTATGTTGGTTGAAAGGCTTTAAGAGTTATAGTATAAAAAAAAATGGCATCGTTACATGCTGCTCGCACCATTGCTTGACTAGGGAGAAGAATGTCAGTCTCCCTTTTCCAATGTTCTGCACTTAATATATATCAAGTTCTGGCATTGTTCAGGCGTTGAGCAAGTGTCCTTCTAGACCGTTCAAGTCGTTCTGATTATTTAGCGATACGGGTTTTTCGTCTCCCGTTTTTTTTCAAATAAGACAAATCCCCATTTCTATGTTTAACAAAGGAGACAGACCACCTTTCAATGGATCTTTGCATGGCGGATAATTTCAATCCAGGATTTCTACATGGAGATCACTTTTCGTATTTCCGAAGTGGAGGAATGAGAAATGTCCGTTCTGCCGAAATCATGAGGATTTGTTTGGTTACGTAGTCAAAACATGCGGGTGTCCGGTCCCTTGATAGAAACATGTCTGGAACATGTCAGAAGTCGACCACGCCGAAAACCCACGAGGTGTTCTTTAATTGGTAATTACGACTCATATGTATTCGAAGAACTGTTCTTGATTCACCCAGCCTAATTGTGTCAGCCTGAATATATCCTACAAATAACAAAAAAAATAAATAAAAAGATCAATAAAAGAGGAACGCCGCAACCTTCCCAAGCATTTAGAAAAAAAAAGTTAATGGTTGAAATGAATAAATGTGTAAGACATCAAAATCATACAACATTAAGGGTCATAAAAGGAGAATATTTCCCCAGTCATGATAATATGAAGACGCCCCCCCCCCCCTGCACACTGTATTGTTGTAGAGAAACATTCCAATGAAATGGAAATTAATGCAGGTTAGATACAAAATACATTATAAATTCGGTCTTGAAACTTAACCAGTTTTACTTTTTAACAGATAATCTCCATACATACTGCCCTAGTAACTGTCATAATGATTGCATTTTGTTGAAACTTTTTTGCGCTTGTTACTAACCGAACTACCGATAGAAAAATGAACTGCACAAGCAACGTGTTTCGTAATTATAAAATGTACAGCATCGTGAGGTTTTTAATGCCAAAGTTTATTTCACGGTGTATGGGCATTTCGCTCTACCAGTTAACCCCAAAACCTCTCTAATCATAATTAGTAAAAAGATGGAGGTTGGGAGGGGAGGCTGCTACCATTTTGGTTGTGAGATTATCTAAAGGTTTATAAATTCGGTGTAAGATAAGGATATGCCAGGGCAGAGCACTCCAGAGAAATAAAGTTAGGTTGGCTGAAATTAATTTGAACATCATATTTTAGCGAGACAGGAAAACTGGTTAGGTCGAGTGAATTCCTCTTCGGATAAAGGTGGAGCTGGCTAACCCGACAGCGTTTTTTTCTCGCCTTCGGAGTTTACATTAACCATGCCTGTCAAAGCAGATTCCCACTTTACATAATTTGTAAGTCGTGTAGAACGAAAGCTTCTAGGGTTTGATTATTAACTCTTTGATGATATAGTACGGTATGCTTATATAATAACCTCCGAACATAGTTTCATTTGTCTGCAAATGACGGAAAACCGTATGCCCCACCCAGACTATGAAAAAAATAAAATGCCACATGGAGCAACCACTTGCGATAATAGAGAAACGTGTATTTTAATATTCTCTTTGGTTAGAATTGAATTTTCGCACAAATATACCTTCTGTGAAGAAAACCAACACAAAAAACATTAACATTCAGCATCCCTGTAATATTTGCGACGAAACAAGCGAGCGCCGCCTTGCGCAATCTCTATTTACATTTTGAGTTTCAATTCATATTACATGTTTTTCTAGACTGCGAAGGGGAACTCCAGCCACGTGGCAGCCGATAAACCTCGCAAAGGCGTAGGAAAAGTAAGAGAAGCACGCAGAATAAGCTGTCGTTTTCCCGTTTCCGTGAAATTGTTTTTTGTAAACTTAGGGAGCAGCGTCAGGAACGGGAGGGCTGAACACGGCAAAAAACCCACGTGTGTTTAAGCGAGGATTTTGGGCAACAAGAACACCCTTGTTCACCCTGTCCCATGCTGTAAGGGTGAGGACGTACATAATTTACTATATGCATGAGCTGTGCTAGATTCATCATAAACTGTGGCGTAGATTTGGGATAAGAAGTGGAATCGATCTGTGTATCCTGCGAGGTTGGGTGAGGATTGCCCTCCAGTTATACCTCGATTTACACGCCTTTTACGGAGCTTTCGTAACATTTTCAGCAGTTTATAACGTGTAAGTAGAATAGCAGACGTTTAGGCCTAGGTGAAATATGGAAAAGAGGGAAAATCAGAACGAAAATGGTTAGATTTTGGAGGCGAACATCTCATAGGTTTTACCCCTTAAAATGGATTAGTACTAACCCTAAAAAAAGTTTCTGTGCTTTAGGAGACTGCCTCCGCGAGTGTGAAAATGCTGAAGCATAGGTTGTGCAAGTGGAATGGAGTAGAGAGTAGCTCATTATAATATAGATATATTTATTATATATAGGGTATCTTGTAACAAGCAACAAAGGTTATATTAGTGTTCTATATAAATATATTACATAACTTAAAATACTTTAATTATTATTTAATTTTATCGAAGTTATTAAGTGTGGCTCCTCTAATATATGATATTGCGAATTAATGACTATTATTGCTATAATAGACTATACCTCTATTTAATATTATTTTTATCTTTAACTATAGAGTGTTGTTTAAAAAAAATATATTACCTTTACTCATGGATATTGTTTCGACTCTCTTGATACCTCATACATAGTGTCTCATGTGTTGTGTGGTGATGATTGCTTGTTGACTGTTGCCATTGTTATGAATGTATGGTTATACCTTTGATTTTTATTATATGTGGAATTATAGATTTTTGCAGACTGTCCTTAATCGTCGACAAGTCGATAATAAGCTTTATTTAATATATATCTAAATTAAAATAATATACTAAGCGAGTAGTCAATATAGTCTCAGTCAATTCGTGATGATTATTCGTCTGTTAATATTTTTTAGACTTAAAGATAGGTATCTCAATATAGGTTATTTTGGTTAGGTATTAATTGAGTTTGTCGTTGGTGGTTGAGTTTTCGATCTTGTTGAACGGTTATTTAACCTTCCGACCGTACAGGTGCGTCCTGGGCTTGAGGATGGTAGAGACGTTATATATTATACTATTATTACTCTCGATAGCTAGTAGGTGTGGCTCGGTCTTCTCTGGTGTGTTAGTGTTAGCTGGTGTCTCTTTGCCTTCAGGTGACGTTAGGCATATATACATTATTGTATCTAAAGTATATTATATATTAATATATTCTACTATAATATATTATATTAACATATTATTATTATATATACTTATTTATTTACATTGTATATAAATATCAGTTTATATTCATTATATATATATAGTATACTATATATATATTATATATATTTGTATTATATATATATGAAATATATATTATATATATATATTAATAATGTATTTATATGTAAATTGTTATATTACATATATGAATTTATATATATATACTGTCAGTAGTGACGGCGGCAGAGGTTAGTCCGTAGCATTATTAGTTACCTTAAGTGAGGACAATCTATAGAGTATATATTAAGTGAAATAATTAATAATTAGAATATATTAAAATAGATTGAGTAACCATAGAGATAATGATGAATTTGTATATTATGAGTACACTGCTATCTACTATATACTGAATATACATAGGGTCATAGGTACGAATGTGATATATGATAGTGCGTGGTACTTAATTAATATATGAGTGTGATTATATCTCATCCTTGTATAATGATATATATTGTTTATTATAATTACGCAAACCCTTGCTCTATATATATAGAGTATACTTGTAAATGTATATGGTACAGTGTTCATATATCTTAAATCTACTACCTTTCTAGAGACCCTTTATCCTGATCATACTAACTTTGCTAATAGTTATCCTAAGTCATTATATATATTACTATATAATATATATCGTTATATTTATTTATACTATTATTAGCGATAATGTATATTTAAAGTCTATCTAGTATATCTATTAAATTAATATATTACTTATATATATTTCATATTATTCTAGTCTATCATGATATATACTATATTATGTGAATATTATGTATTATTGTAATTATCTATTATATATATAATCTATATAAGTATTTATAGGTGACTAATATATTATATATATACCTCTATATCACAGAATTTACTAATATATTTTCTAATATATGTATGTTATATTATATAATATATATTTATTATTATATATATATATTAGTTATATTATATATTATTATATAGTATATTATATATAACTATACATATACACAATATACACAATATACAACATATACAATATT
>NW_020872279.1:641364-646364 GCF_003789085.1 Penaeus vannamei
CTCTTCATACTGTAACATTATCAGTGTTATGCGTTAGTAAGTAATATTCCGTGTACGATTCCCCACTCTACCTATATATAGTATGTTGAATCTTTGGTGTGTGGTGGAATGTCTTATATAATAAGTATTCTAGTTATATATTACTATAGTCATAATAAATTAATTTATATTATATATATATATACCTATACATATATATTTATTGTGCTAAATGGTGTGTGTGTGTGTGTGGTGTGGGTGTGGGTATGTGTTATATGTTAAGTGTGTTGTGTGTGTGGTATGTGTGTGGTGTTTTAGAGTGTGTATGTGTGTGTGTGTGTGTATAAATTACATAATCATGTTTTATTTCACATCAAAGAGAAATATTCAAAAGCGAAAGAGCATATTCTTTACCACTCCAGAATATAACATAAAGTCATATTCCTGAACTCAGAAACGCAAGTCATTTAACCCGAATATAAGATTAGCCATCCCTTATGATAATGATCTATTGCATTTTTTATTTTATAGATTCTACAGACTTTGATTGATAGTCATCAGTAGCTCTAATAAGAAGAGAGAGAGAGAAGAGAGAGAGAGAGAGAGAGAGAGAGAGAGAGAGAGAGAGAGAGAGAGAGAGAGAGAGAGAGAGAGAGAGAGAGAGAGAGAGAGAGAGAGAGAGAGAGAGAGAGAGAGAGAGAGAGAGAGAGAGAGAGAGAGAGAGAGAGAGAGAGAGAGAGAGAGAGAGAATGGAAGCAGAATAAATAAAGTTCTGAATCTCACTTCTGTCTATTGACGGATTCTTTCGTTACACACAGCTGTTATTTCTTTAAGATTTGGTTCTTTTCTTGGTTCCATTTCTTCATTTAATTGTTTGTTAATTGAAGTTCCCTGATTGCATGTTTTTCCTTTTTTTTTCAACAATGTTCATGACCTTTATAGTTTGTATTTAATGACATTATTCTTTTGGTCCTTTGAATAATTAATTTTATGACTGACATTTATTTATTTATTTATTTTTTAATTTTTTTGTCGATTCATTTGACATTTATTTATTTATTTTCCTTTTATTCATTTGTATTCTCTCTGACAAAATAGAATAATCGCAACCTTTTTGTTTCTTATATGAAAGAGAAATATTGAAAAAAAAAAAAAAAAAATGAAGAGTATTTTCTATAAAATTTATTTACGTGCAAACATAACAACACATGTGATTAAGTCAATGAATCCAGAAATACAATTAATAATCATCCCTTTGTAATAAGGATGAGCCTTAATCCCCTTATAGATTCTGCAGACTTTGATGGATGACTAACTATCGGCTATAGTGATCACGAGCCTTAACCTCTTCTACGGCTCGTTTCTTGGCGTTAATCATCTGCTTGTTTTGACATACGGGGAAAATGATCCTCGCACTTACCTTTATTTTCTGTACGATCTGATTTAATGTATATAAGGTCTTGTTATTCTTCCTGCACCTCGCTATATATAAATATATATATATATATATATATATATATATATATTATATATATCTATGTATATATTTACACACACACACACACACATATAATATATATATATATAATATATATATATATATATATATATATTATATTATATATATATATATATATTGATATATGCACATATATATACATACATTACACACACACACATAATTACTAAACTATATATATATATAATATATTATATATATATATATATATATATATATATATATGTATATATATAATATATATATATATATATATATATATATATATATATATATATATATATATATATATATATATATATATATATATATATATATATATATATATATATATATATATATATATATATATATATATACGAATCTAAGCATAAATCTGAAGATCACATTGCCTTACATCGGCAACCATCGCCGGACTGACTAACGGCCAGAAGCTGCTCATGCATATTTGCTCTCAGGAAATAGTGTTTACATTATGTGTGTTTGTGTAAGGTTTGGTTGTATATTTTGTTAGTCAGTTATTTGTTTCATTACCAGTACTTCTGAGACAGCCTCAGATTTTTATTTATTTATTTATTTATTCATTATTATTTATTTATTTTATTATTATTTATTTATTTATTTATTTGTTTATTTTTTTGATAACGGTTTCAGATGATATTCACTATAACTAATTAATCTTTTTGTTTTCTTGTTTGTTTGTTTTAATATTTTGATGCGAAACTGCACTTGAGATCTTGCTGATGGTTTAGTTAATGCAACATGGTAGAATTAATTAAGTCCATTACAAAGGATTATCATTATCATCAAATAATTACCGTAATTAATTTGCCACTAATATCCCATCGGGTTTTAAGGCCCTCGATAATAAATAAATGAAATGAAATATGATGGTGTTAATGATTATTTTTCTTTAATAAAGGAGTGTTGGTGATGATGATTATTATATCACTGACTATGAAAATACTGGGATTAATGATGATAATGATGGTGATTAAGATGATGATTAGGATAAAACGAGAATATTAAACCGTGTTATTATTTACGTGTAAGTAATTTAATTATTACTTTTCGAAACATCTTAAAAGAATATGAAAGTGAACGATTTTTTTTAATAGGATATCACTTTTGAAAATAATGAGACCAGAATTAGGAATAAAAGCGAATGAGTGCGATTAGTACGAATAGAAGTAGACAGAGAGAGACATAAACATAAAATATAATATAAATATAAAATATAATAATAAATATAATAAAATATAAATATAAATAATATAAAATAAAAAATTAAAATATAATAATAAAATAATATAAATATAAATATAAATATAATAATATAATATAATATAAATATAATAATAAAATAAATAAAATAAAATAAATAATAAAAAATAAAATATAATATAAAATATAATTAAAAAAAAATAAAATGTAATATAATAAAATAATAATATAAAAATGAATATAATATAAATAAAAAATATAAAATATAATAATAAAAATATAAAATAAAAAGAAACATAAAGAACATATTTCCTTATCTTATATATAACCATAAAAACACATTAGATGAAGTCATTTATTAAACAAAAAAAAAAAAAAAAAAATCCTTTCATTTCTGAGAGATCTAAAAAAAATGGAACTGTTACAGACTATTTTGCAAATTGATTAATGACCGTAATCTTGAACGATTAACGGATTAAAGCTTAGCCGAGGACCATAAATCATCATTATATTGTTGTATCACATGTATACAAGAATTTTGATGAGAAGGAACAGTGAAAATTCCTTATAATGTGGATGTCGAAGCAATATTCTTTATTGTGTTGATTTTAAAATATGTGAAATAAATGGCATTATGTTTTGATTTGGTTTAATTAGGAAACGCTGGTTGTAGAGTTTGATATCTATGTTCAAATTATGTCAAGAAATGTATAACACAAACAAAGAGAATTTGGAATAAAAAGTACATAGTAAAAAACGGGAAAAACAAGCAGTAATTTATGGAGACAGAGAGAGAGAGAAGCATACTAAGAGAGGGAGAGATTGAGGGAGCATAGAAGGTGATTAAGCCTCTATATTACATTGGTGAGGCAGAATAATGTTACTTCAACACACACAAGAAGATAGAACATGAAACGAGATTGGTCAGTGCGGTTCCCGGCTGGTGCTCTCTCTCTGTCTGTCTCTTACTCTCTATCACTCTCTCTCTCTCTCTCTTTTTATCTGTCTTCTGCTTTCTCTATCCATGTATCTTCTTGTCTTTCGTCTCTTCTCTCTCTCTCTCATACACTCTCACACACACTCTCTCTATCTCTCTCTCTCTCCCCCACTCTCACACTCACACACTCTCCCTCCCTCTCCCTCCTCCATCCCTCCCTCCCTCCCTCCCTCTCTTCACTCTCCCCCCCCCCCACCTCCCCTGTGAGCCGAGGTCCGCGCAGCACGAGGAGCAGCCCGGCCCTGCGCCTATCTCGGGTCGCCCTTGATGGAGCGCCTCGACACAGGAAATGAGGCGAGGTCAAGGCATCTGCGGCCCCGGATGCGTGGGGTCGAAGATGGGAGCGTGGCGTGGGGTCAGTTCTGAGGCCGTGCTTTTAAAACCTTTTGCTGCGAAAGGTTTTGCTGGGCGATCGGGAATTTCGTAGTATTAAAAGTATGATAAGTGCTCCAGGGCTGGCGAACGATCGTCTTGGAACAGCTGGCGAAGCAAAGTCGCGAGAGCTGTTTGAATACCATTTTCTTGCTTTCAAATTATAAATTAGCAACATATTTGTGTATGATATGATGTAGGAATCACATTGTAATTCTAAGATATCTTTAAATAATAATCTATTACGAAATAACGTATATACGTATTTTTTTCAAGACCTTCGATGTTCCAGTCGAGAGCTCAAGACATCAGCTGCATTTCCCCCCCCCCCAAACCCCCCACCCCCGAGATGACTTATTTAGATTTAGGTTGTTGTTATTTTGGTTGTAGGGATAATTTTCCTTTTCACATATGTTACCAAATAGTGTTTTGATGTTGGCATGTTTACTTCGGGCTATAGAAACATTGAACGCTGGGTTTTAAAGCAAGGCTCTCCTCACTCAGATGTTCGCCTGACGTAGCTTCGCCAGGCGAGAACGAACAGCAGCGGCTGCCGAGAAGGTTTAAAAGTTCGGGCCTTAGAGCCACGGCATGAGGTGGAACAGAGATGGAGCTTGCACGATGCAGTATGCATTAGTGATGTTACAGCGACTGAGGGAGACAGAGCAGACAACACCAGAGACAATACAAATTGCATATTAGCAAACATTTCTTCCTTGAATATTTACAATCTGTATATGCATATATATATTATATATATATATATATATATATATATAATATATATATATAAGTTATATATATATATATATATTATATATATATATATTATATATATATTAATAATATATATGTGTGTGTTTATATAATGTATACCACACACACACACACACACACACACACACACAC
>NW_020872279.1:655966-658466 GCF_003789085.1 Penaeus vannamei
AGAGAGAGAGAGAGAGAGGGAGAGAGAGAGAGATCTTAGTCTCCCTGAGCTTTCCATCACCTTGACAACGTGACAGAATTAATTATCTTCTTGAATATTAAAACTAGGACAGTGAGTTCAATATATTTTTTGTTTATAGTGTTAAAATGTATATTATATATATATATATATATATATATATATATATATATATATATATATATATATATTATATATATATATATAATATATATATATATAATATATATATATATATAATATAATATATATATATATATATATATATATATACATAAAGGTTTTCGTGTGATGGGTGTTTGAAGAGGAGAAATGTGCCATCGACGACGATTATTATATTATCGACGCTAATAGACGGGTTTAACCCTTTAGCGACCAAGTGTCCTTTACGGGCTCTAACCACTAAGGTTCAAAGTAGTTTACACTAACATCTAAAAATTTAAGATAAAATCCAGTGGAGATCTACAAAAAACTCCTGGGAATTGCATATGAATGGTGCAAAGAATGGAGCCTTGATATCAATTGCAGCAAATCAAATTTTACATATTCGTAAAAGTATCAAACCAGGAGTAATTCCATCTCTAAATATGGGGCGCAAACTTCTTACAGATTTCTTACAGATCCTCATACAAATATTTGTGCTCCGATATATCATCAATATTCAGACAGACTCAGTCATCAGAAATGTAAACAAACTATGATCAGGAATATAAATACATTCCAAGATTAACTCATGAGGATTAATGAGACACAATTTCTCCAAAACATTTCTAAAAAGCTCAAACTACGAACATTTGAACTCTGCAAGCACGCCTACAAAGCCGAACCATATGCGCTTACCTTTCAAGAAATTCTAGGTCTGTTTTAGCACAATTAAGAATGGGTATTATGTCACTAAGAATAGAAACTGACGTGATCTGACCTTATCTGATGTAATCTGACCTGATCTGATATGATCTGACCTGGATCTGAATGTGATTTGCCTGAACTGATGAGATTTGATATCCGATGTAATTTGACCTGATCTGATGTGATTTGACCTAAACTGATATGGTCTGATGTAATCTATCCTGATCTAATGTTATTAGACGCAATCTGACCTGGCCTGATCTGATGTGATTTGACCTGATCTGATATAATCGGACCTGATCTGATTTGTTTTGACCTTATCTGATGTGATCTGACCTGATCTGATGTGATTAGACGCAATCTGACCTGGCCTGATCTGATGTGATTTGACCTGATCTGATATAATCGGACCTGATCTGATTTGTTGTTGTGACCTTATTGATTTGATTTACCTAATCTGATTTGATTTGACCTTGTCTGATGTGATTAGACGCAATCTGACCCTGGTCAGACCTGATGTGATCTGACCTGATCTGATGTGATTTTGACCTGAATCTTGATTTGATTTGACTGATCTGATTTGATTTGACCTTGTCTGATGTGATTAGACAATTCTGACCTGGCCTGATTGATGTGATTTGACCTTATCTGATGTGATCTGACCTGATCTGATGTGATTAGACGCAATCTGACCTGGCCTGATCTGATGTGATTTGACCGGAGAAATGGTAATAATCCTGCCCCCTGAAATCAAAGGATACAGACGAAAATAATTTGGTACAAACATATAGAGACTAGAGAGATATATTTGCATCTGTTGAATATGCCAAGCGGTGTATCAAAAGGATAGCTCTCTCCATCTCTCTCTTTCTCTCATTTTCTCTCTCTCTCTCTCTCTTCCTCCCTTCTTCTCTGCTCTCTCTCTCCTCTCTCTCTCTCTGACTGTCTCTCTGTCTCTCTCTCTCTCTCTCTTTCTCTCGTCCTCTTCTCGTCTCCTAATCTCTTCTCTCTACCTTTCTCTCTCCCTCTTCTCTCTCTCTCGTCTCTCTCTTCTCTTCTCTCTCTTCTCTCTTCTCTTCTCTCGCCTCTCTCTCGTCTCTTCTCTCTCTCTCTTCTCTCTCCCTCCCTTCCTCTCTCCTCTCTCTCTCTCTCTCTCTTCTCTCCTCTCCCTCTCCCTCTTCCCTCTCTCTCGTCTCTCTCTCTCCTCTCTCCTCCTCTCCCTCTCTCTCTCTCCCTCGCTCTCCTCTCTCTGCTCCCTCCTCTCCTCTCTCTCTCTTCTCTGTTTCAAAGAGCCAAAGCTGAACTTCATGATCAGTGAGTTCAGTGTTACAACGTATAGTAAATTTAAACACTAAATCACATTGACGTCCACTGGAATTTGTAGTGCTTATCCAATCTTTTTGTGGGTAATGTAGTTATTTTTTAAAATCTTGTCGAAGGATAGTGGTTAACGTATCTATTCTCTTATATTGAAATTGGTTATTTATTTCGTAGACGTGTTAACAGGAAGGCAAAAAAAAGAAAAAAAAGAAAAAAAAAGAAAAGAAGAAAAGGAGAAGAAAAAGAAGAAAAAAGATTGAGATTGAAAAGAGAGATTGAAGAGAAGAGAAGAGGAATACAGGGAAAGAAAAGA
>NW_020872279.1:675966-678466 GCF_003789085.1 Penaeus vannamei
ATGTATGTATATATACATAATATTAATATATATATATATATATATATATATATATATTATAATATATATATATATATATATATATATATATATATATATATATGTGTGTGTGTTGTGTGTGTGTGTGTGTGTGTGTGTGTATTATGTATGTGTATATATGTGTATATATGTATGTGTGTGTATATATATATAATAGTATAAATATGATTATACACACACATATATATACACACATAAATTGCGTTTCACTCGCATGGCGCCTGCCATTTGTCCCTCATCCCGTGAACCAAGACGTATGGATAAAAGGGAATAATTGAGTGGAAATCGGAGACTGGTCGAAGGCGACAGCTCCTCAGATGAGACAAGCGACCCCGTGGCAGGAGCACAGAAGGGAGAAAGACAGCTACGCGGTGGAAGAGGCGGGTCTTGGGGCTGATTGGCTTAGAGTCGATAATCTTATGTTATTGTAGGTCTTGGCTCGATATGTCTCCCCAATCTCCAGACCAGCAATCAAAGCGGAAAAATGCTAATTTGCCTATCTGTTGTTACTCTGAAAAAGGCCAATTATTAGATTACCAAAGGCCAATTATTGCATTACGTAACTGTTCTCACTCTGACAATGGCCAATGCATGTGTTGAATCTAGCATCTTCTCTTGGGAAAGGATACATCCATTAAATAAGGTTATTTTGTTAATTCATCATTTTCTTTACTTGTATTTTATTTGTCATTTGATCATCACATATATACATATATATATATATATTTTTTTTCTTTCATTTCTTTTATTTACTTATAATTATTATCATTTTTATTATTGTTATCATTATCATTCATTATTATTTTCTTTGCAGGAATGGGAGAGGGAGAAATGAAGAGTTTGTTACCACATTGAAAATAAAGCTTTAACGCGTTTGACGAGAAAATGATTGACTTCTTAGCAAATTCGTGATATACTGGATCCACAATAGGTACAGATATGTCTGAATTGCTGTAAGTAGCATTCGAATAGTTAGACGATAATTGCCTCCGTAGAGTAGAGGTGTAACGAAAGCAGATATGAATTATCCGAAATTGCCGATTGGAATAAGTTTTGTGTGCGTGCGGGTACAAATACAAATAAAATAAATATATTCAAAAATAAATAAAATAAAATAAGTAAGATAATGATAAAATAATAAAATAAAATATACAAAATAATTAAATAAATAAAATAATGAAATAATAAAATAATGTAAAATAATAAAATAAATAAATAAAAATGAATTAATAAAATAAAATAAAATGCAAACACAAAAAAAAATCTGCCTCATTTTTTTGGAATCTCCTCGTATTCAAACTCTGTGTAGATGCGAATGCGAATGCTACACTTAGCAAAATTGCAGATATCGATGTGGCTACTGCTTGCATTGATGATTCGAGCGCGAATACAGCTGTGGATTGGGTAAAATATGTTTGAAAAGTTGCAGGTGCAGAGGCATCCCGAATGCAGAGCCATTGTTTACTGAGAGTATGATGACTAGAGGTATATGGAGAGCCAGGAAGTGTCGCCTTTGAATTTACATTGCCTGTTTCTGTTAGAGGAAAAAAGGTGATTGCTATTACTACATAAACTATTCATACAAATAATCAGTTACATATCCCAAAAATACAAGTGCACACACACACACATACACTCTCTCTCTCTCTCTCTCTCTCTCTCTCTCTCTCTCTCTCCTCTCTCTCTTCTTCTCTCTCTCTCTCTCTCTCTCTCTCTCTCACACACACACACACACACACACACACACACACACACACACACACACACACACACACACACACACCTCTCCTCTCTCTCTCTCTCTCTCTCTCTTCTCTCTCTCTCTCTCACTCACACACACACACATACACACACACACACACAACACACAACACACACACACACACACCACACACACACACACACCACACACACACACACACACACACACACACATACACACACACCACACACACACACACACACACACCACACACACACACACCACACACACGCACGCACACGGAAATGACTTTATTGTTGAACAGGGGGAACTTTGTCATGAAAGAACATTCTGGAATAACATTAAGCAACTATTGATGATCTTTTCACAATGCATGGAGGGGCTTCGTGCTTGCTCTGAAAAGGATTTGGGGATAAAGTAAGAAAAAAAGGAAAAAAAAGAAATACATTTTCTGAAAAATCACTTTAAAGCAATCTATATAATGCTTATAATTACAGTTCATTATTATTTTTACAAGGACAGTGCGATATCAAGAGACAAAAAAAAGAAAAAAACAACAACATATAATTACAGTTGATTTTTTTTTTTTACAAGGACAGTGAGATATCAAGAGACAAAAAAAAAAAAAAAAAATTACAGTTGATTATTATTTTTTCTACAAGGACAGTGAGATATCAAGAGACAAAAAAAAAAAAAAAAAAAAAAAAAAGTGACAAAAAAAAAAAAAACGTACAAAGA
>NW_020872279.1:703466-708466 GCF_003789085.1 Penaeus vannamei
TGTGATTTTAATACTTTTATGATCATCATCGTAGTTAATTCCATCATTATCAGTACCATTACTATCACGAGCATTATATTAATATTACCAGAAATAATTTATCATTTTGATCTGTATTTAGCACCAACGACACTAATAGTATTAAAAGCAGTTAGTTAATTATTTAATTAGTTAGTTAATTATTAGTTAATTATAATCAGTTAATTAGCTTCTTACCAGATGACGCAGTAGGGTCACCAGCTGGTTTCTTCAGGTCTGACACGGACTCAGCTGATGGAGGTATTCTGAGGGAGAAACATTAAACATTAAAACCTTCAAAATAATGGGTAAAGGTTAAGATGTCGGGTGTTTTATGGGGGGGGGTCTGTAAGCTGATTTCTCTTGTACGATTAAATTGAATATATGAACTGATTATTTATAAAGTGAAATATACATTTTATATGAAAAAAAAACTATTGTGTATTGTGTTCATTGGCTTTTGGGTTTAATTGCTGGAAGTTATGATCAATATTCAAGAGTTTGACGTTTAGATTGCGATTACCGCGGGTCAATATAATAAGTTATATGGAAAATCCTATTATAAAACCCTAGCAACGGAACTTCAATGTTCCCGGAAGTAAGAAGCAGACACCTAACTTCTATAAAGTAAATTTTCTTTTCTTTTTCAATCCACTTCCTATTTTTTCATGGCGTATCGATCATTAATTGTTAATCTATATACCATACATTCATGGATGAATCGATGCCACTAGGTACTTATTTTAGCTTTCTAGGGCATTGTTGTACGAAGTTTTGAGCCAGATGTACTCCTTGCTACTCCTGCTACCTATCACTCACACCGGTGGCCGATGTGAAAGAAGTGAGACCAGTGTAGATCAATTTGAGAACGCCCATGGTGTGTATGTTGGTCAATAAACTGCTTTGTTTTTGCCGATGAAAAATGTAAAACTTATAACGCGTTTAAAATTTACTCCTCTTTACCCGCCCATTATTCTTCATCCATTTTTATTATCACGGTTTTCTCTTGTATACAGGAGTTATAGAATGTGGAAGCGGTGAGGGAATTTTGATACAGCGTCGGGGGCGTGATACCTAAGGAATGTGAAGCGGTGAGGAATTTTGCCACCATGGCATTGCGTCCAGCGGATTGGGGACTCGTGCGCGCCGTCGTCGCTCCGCTCGTCCGCGGCGGTCGGCTGGGCGCGTTATGCGATGTGACCGCGATGAGTGACTGCTGAGACAGAATACCTCAGCACAGGTTCTCTCGGCTGAGCGTGCTCCGGACACTTCGCGAGCTGCGAGAGGGCACAGTTCTAAGCGGCCGCTGCCCACGGACACAGACAAAGACTCGAGGGCGTGTCTGTGCAAGCTGTGAAAATTAGGCTGTTACTCGTCTAGCGCTCTAGCGCAGACATGACTCTACGCGCAACTGGGCGTGCTGCTCGTTCGGTGGCGTCGCTCTCAGGCGCCTTCGGGGCCTGCCTCGTCGGGCGACTTGCGTCGCGAGGGGCGCGCGACAGGATGGGGCCGACGGCTCTTGGAAAGTTGAGGGGGATCAGTGCTGGGGGTACGGGGTAGCGAGAAGGGCGAGTGCGCGGGGCGGGCGCGTGTCGTGGAGAGCAGTATGCAAGAACAAGGGCAAGAAGTGGCGCGCGTGCGGGTCTCACATGACTCGGCAGTGTGATCCTATGTGACGCCCTTCTACGACGTCTGTTGTTCGACGTATAGTGGTCTCTCGTGGTAAATGTTCTTACGGATGCGCCTTGCTCTATGCCAGCGTTGTTATCTATGGCGAGTCGTTATCCCGCGTGTCCGCTAATCTATCTCCTTCGAAGGCATTAAGTATTTCTCGGCGTCGAACTTCTTTGCTAATTTATTGTGTGATTAGTTAGTCTTGGTCATTTTCAGGGACTTTGCTATGGCGCATGCCGTCTCGTCCTTTCTGATCATTGGACGTAGCGATATGGCCGCGGCGCGTTGCCGTACAACGAGATCCACTGACTCATATGTGTGGGGAATGGGTTTGGACAGAAGCACCACGTTAACCAGAGCCGCGATGAATTGTAAACGTCACTCTACTTCAGACATACTTTGGTGATCAGGGCTTACTGTCATTCCATGTGTTGTCGCAGGTGACCTATATATGAGTTCGAGCTAGCACGTGACGTTCTCGAGTGATACACCAGTACATCGTGGTCTGCTCAATTACGTGACGGACTATCGAGGAGTCGTCAGCTCAAATGATTATTGAGTCACCGGGTTGGTTACATCAGGTTCTCAAGTAAATTGTTGCTTGATGTTAATGAACGACTATTCAATGGGAGTGACTGGAGATTTATGTGCCTCAATACTCTGTAGAAATGCCGCAATCGAGAGTTATCATGCTCTAGAGTGTTTTGCATTTGATTGTCTATCTTTTGATGGTGCCTCTTTTTTTTGTTTTCTCTTATTTTTTTACGGTTTTTCCTGTATTTTTACTGAAGTACATACTCGACAGGGTGATTTTCGCATTGTTTACTTCTCCATCGTGACCGAGAGGTATTGGCACTCTTGTGGATAACGGATTAATTACGAGATGTCCATCTTGCTTACGTTTCGTTCTTTTCTCATTTTTTCATCCTTTTTATGTGATCCAATTTATTTGGTGTCTATCTGATATGAGAGGATTTTTTTAAATCTATTATAAATGTATTTATTACAAAGGGCAACACTACGCACGCCACGCACACGTATCTCAGCCTCTAGACACTCACATCGATTATATATGAATGTGTCCGTGTCCTTTGAGTCGTTGACCTTGCGCCTGAGAGTCGGCCCCTCAGTATACTATCATTACTATATTTTTCCAGAAGAACATATATATGCGATAAACACATACGCATCATCTGCCTCTCAGTAGCCTTAGCATGCGCTTGCAGCGCTTGCACTATCGAATATTACATAGTTGGACTATCTTGTGTACACCATGATGGAGCGCGATGCTTGTACGACGAGCCTGCCGCTATGCTCCTCTGTGCCTTTGGTGCGTCGCTCTCTCAGATATCTGAGATATCTCGTGGGCTCCAGTGAATGGCTCACGTCGCGTTCGTCCTTAGCACACTATGCCTCGCAGCTCTATCGGGCGACCCCGCGTGCACGCTCGCGTCATCTGGTGAAAGCTGTGATCGAGTGCTTGTGTGTTCTGCAGCTTTGTTGATGGTGTATACGTAGTGAGTCCGGTGGTTGATAGTGCTGCTGATATCATACATACGTTTCAGTAATGGAGTGACAAAACAACACTTGGCGTGACGATCGCATCTTGATAAGTGATATTACAGAGCACATGAGGTTAGTAGCTAGTTGTGATAACCAAAACGATAGTCGTACTGCATACTCGGCCTTGGACTCCTCGCTCCATCTACTATGTGTGCCTCATCAATATACACTCGAGCGATCTTCTGAACGAGTTTCGATAGACAGTTGTACTGCTATAGTAGCGCTCAGGACATAAGCTGAGTAGTTCATTAGGTGAGTTCAGCCATACTGTGCTGTGCGCTGTGTTGTGATAGGGAGCTCGAGCGATGTGTTGAGTGTGAGAGTCGTCGTTGGCCGTCGTGGGCTCCCACGCTGAGACGGCATGCGCTCGTCGCGCTTGCGCTGGTAGCTCTCGCTCGTACTGGGTGGGAGCGAGTAAGCGTGCTGGTGTTGTCCTCGTCTCGTTGCCTGGAAGGCCGACTCGTCAGTCCGTCGGGAACGATGTTCTGTTCTTGCGTCCTCTCGGCTCCGTGTGCTCGTTAGGTGACCTTGTGCATAGTTGACGTATCCTGCTCTCTCGTGAAAGTCGTAGATGGCAGGTATACAGGTGCGACTCGTGCTATCCAGTCACCTTGTCGATCTGGCTCCTCAGATAAGTGACGCTCAGTCTCAGGTCTTCCTGAGTATACGCACGCATGGCTAGTGGATTTTGGTCTAGGTACGTACTCACGCGTCGAAATCACGCAATCAACGTGATATGACTAAGTCGGCTCATATTAACTCAGATATATTGGCGCGCGTCCTCCAGCTCCTGATGCGCTGTGCACCGCCGTACCCCCCTCGGCTAGGCCGGTCCTTCTATATTTACTATAACCTCATAACCACCCTTCAATGAGTAGTAACTTAGTGTCTAGGCCTCGTGTGACACTGTATTACGGTAACTTGACGCGTACTGGATGAGTGGCTCAGTCCTTGCTCGCAGTGAGTATATGGACGTGACGCTTTATCAATTAGTCACTGTGCCTGTAGGAGTCTCTGTATACACCTATTCTGCGCTGGTCGACTGAGTGGCATTATTGGAGTGCATACTCATTCCTGTGAGGTATACACTAGTTGAAGGGTAACGTCCGGGCTTATATATATAAATCTTATATATATACTTGTTTGATCGTAGTTATGAGTAGGGTCTCTAGTGACTGTTCATTAGCTGATATGTATTCTCCTCCTGTCTCGCATTACTCGTACATAGGGTAAACGTGTACACGGTGCGACGCCTCCTGCAAGCCGCGGCGCGCTGCTCGTAGATATAATAGGGTGGGGGGGTGAGGGGTATATATGTACACCGCCCACAGCCCTCCTCGCTAAGTACTGAGATCAAATCTGTAAAAGTGAAAGTAAGTCGTAGTGATACTCGTCTTCGACCCTCTGCGAGCACTGACTGGCGAGCCCGAGACTAGCGACACACCGACAAACACACATCACACCAAGGCGGCAGTCCATCGACCATACACTCTCATTGCACTCGACTCAGCACCTACGCACACACACGAGCGAGCACACACACACTACGCGAGGCCTATGTTGGCTGTCGTGTGTGGCTGTGTTGTCTGGAGTCGTCTCCTATGTGCATCTACCTCATAACATCGTAAGGACCTTGCATGTAGATCCGTGCGCCAGGCGGTGATCGTGGGGCACATAGGTAATGAAACGGACACGCGCTCCATTATCAGTAGCTGTATTTTCCCGTCCGCGCCGTGGTCGCTCGG
>NW_020872279.1:713466-715966 GCF_003789085.1 Penaeus vannamei
TATATAATTTGTCTGTCTGTCTGTCTCTGTTTTGTGTCTATATAATTTCGTCTGTCTATATAATTTGTCTGTCTGTCTGTCTGTCTGTGTCTTCTGTCTATATAATTTGTCTGTCTGTCTGTTTTTCCTGTCTGTCTATGTCTATATAATTTGTCTGTCTGTCTGTGTTTTCTGTCTATATAATTTGTCTATCTGTCTGTGTTTTCTGTCTATATAATTTGTCTGTCTGTCTGTTTTTAATGTCTGTCTATCTGTCTGTTTTCTGTCTATATAATTTGTCTATCTGTCTGTGTTTTCTGTCTATATAATTTGTCTGTCTGTCTGTTTTCTGTCTATATAATTTGTCTATCTGTCTGTCTGTCTCTGTTTTCTGTCTATATAATTTGTCTATCTGTCTGTTTTCTGTCTATATAATTTGTCTGTCTATCTGTCTGTCTCTCTGTCTCTGTTTTATGTCTACTGTCATGTCTCTATCTATCTCTCTCTCTCTTCCTCTAACTAACTTCCTCCCTTTCTTCTCTCTTCCTCTAACTATCCCCTCCCCTCTCTTTCTCTTCCTCTTCTCCCCTCCCCTTTCTCTCTCTTTCCTCTAATCTTTCCTCTGTCTTCCCCTCTCCTCTCTTCCTCTCTATCCCTCCCTCCCCCCCTCTCTCTCCTCCCTTTCTCTCTCTTCCTCTAAATCTTTCCCCTCTTTCTCTCTCTCCCTCTCTCTCCCCCTCTTCCCCTCTCTCCTCTCTCCTCTCTAAGCTACGTGATGAAAGTTGGGCGATATCATTTACCTGTTTTTCGTTCATTATGCGTTCAAAAAGCAAGAGAGATTTCCCTTGCCGATGCATGAGTCATTAAGCTTTTGTGGAATCGGCGTCATGATTGCCATGGATAGCCGTCATGCAGCTTTTTCATAAGTTGATGGTTTTCCGGCTTTCTTTCTTTATTCGTGGTTTTACCTTTTTTTTTAAGAGTTTCTAATTCTTTTGTGATTCATGATAATAAAGCTATGTTCCTCTCTCTTTCTCTCTCTCTCTCTCTCTCTTCTCTCTCTCTCTCTCTCTCTCTCTCTCTCTCTCTCTCTCTCTCTCTCTCTCTCTCTCTCTCTGATATAGGAAAAATGTTAATGTATAAAGAAACATTATTGATGACAATAAACAAGGTAGATGAAAAAGAAACCAACAAATGAGAAATACAAATATATAGATAGGATTACTAATAGAGAAAGAAAACTCAACACAAGAAAGGGGATTAATAAAGAGTTAAAGTTTAAACACAAGCATATATATTCTCTTCTTCTTCGTCTTGTTCCTCTTGTTCTTGTTCTCCCTCCAATTAACATTAAACCAAATGCTACTGAAGCTTCCATGGCTACCCTACCGTCAGACCTTATACAGAATTTAGTGCTTCAACATTACGTATTTACGAGCTGGTGCATTCGGTATTTTCTACTCAGCCAAAAGTTAAGGTGGATCGTAGTTATTGCATTATGGTTTTGTTGTTGGACTAACTTGATTTTAGCAAGAAGAGGACAAAGAGACGAGGGACTTAAAGAAAGAAATGTGAAAAAGTCCACACTTACGGTCTCTGATATTCTCACGTCTGCAAAAAAAAATATTCCCTGACCTTTCCTTTTTACACGCAATATAGACTTTAAAATGTCTGTTTAATATATGTTAAACTCTCCAACTTACTCGCTTCCTCATGGGTCGTCCATTCAGGTTAGGAACAGATGTCGGTACGCTAATTATGAAATCCTTACTAATTAACAGACTTGGGTAGCATTTACAGTTGGGTCTCATAAGTTCTAATCTTGTTTTGATTACTGTTAAGGTGTTGCTGCTTTACTGTTTGAATGCAATAGGAAAAAAAAATCACAATTCATTGGATTTGCATCTGTTGATTAGCCAGTCCTAATCATCAAACTGTTTCGAGATGGAATGTAGACTTTGCAAGTTATGATTAATGCCTCGCTGTTCATGAACGGTGGACGACTTGACTAAGTTGGGATGGTTGTGTGGAAGTTACTGCGTTCATTTATTTCCTTAATATATCTTTTTTCCATATGTTTGCAGTATATTTTTTTAGTTTAAAAGTCAATATAAAAAGTCTTTCACACTTACTATTATCTGAAATACTGTAATTTGGATTAACTGGTACAGATTCCTAGTACCAATACATAGAATATAAAGAATATTTGTAGTTAATTTATTCTTTCAGGTGCTTTCCTTGTCTGAAATGCGCTTGATAAACTCTTCATTCTCATTTTAAAATCCTTACACTGCATTGGCTATGGACGTGAAGTTGAAAGAACTAATTTTGGAAACTTTTTATTGCCATGGACGTGAAAATTTCCATATAACAGTTCGGGGGAAAATGAAATATGAATTTGGGAACACACACACAGCGCACACAGACACACACACACGCACGCAGACAGCACACCACACACTCACACACACAACACACATACACACACAACACACACACAACACAACACACACACACACAC
>NW_020872279.1:720966-727326 GCF_003789085.1 Penaeus vannamei
TCGTCTTCGATTCCATCTTCGGGTCTGAGGACGATTCCGAAACTGTTGTCTCACTTTCATCAATATATCTAGTTTGTACATTGCGGGTTTTTCTTCCATATTATCAACACGGTATTGTGTTTTTTCATTGCATTATCTACACTACGGTATACTGCAATCATTATATTTACGAAATATTCCGACCACTGCATATATACTATGAAATAACACTCGGACTACGGTACTAAAGCTCTTAGATACTTTAATCGCTGTGTTTATAGAGTTCGATACTCTAACCAATATATCTATACTATGGGATGAATCACGGTATTCACAGAGGAAGAATTTATATTTCCCGAGATTTTAAAATTCATATTTGACTTCGATCTCAGAAACGCATCTCGACAGTTGGTATATGAAGGTATATAAAATTTGAATTTATGGCACCTTTCAGAACTTTCAGAGCGCAAAATAGGCCTAAAATCACGAGTCCTGGCGAGATAACTGTGAGAATATTTCGGTGAAGACGATGTGTTATCATCAAAAATATGTATTATATTAAAAGTTTATTGCAATACACACGGACCGACGCTTGGAAAAATGAAATGGAATGAAAGAGAAACACGCAAAAGATAATGAAAAACGAAAATTGTAAACCACACACACACACACACACACACACACACACACACACACACACACACACACACACACACACACACACACACAAACACAAAAAAAAAAAAAAAAAAATATATATATATATATATATATATATATATATATATTATATATATATATATATATATATATATATATATGTTGGCAGTGTGGCAATCAGGATAACCCTTGCGAAGATGGTGTTGATGACGATGATGATGATGGTAACGATGATGATAAAATAATATTAACAAGAACAGTAATACTGATAATAATAATTGTAATAATAAAACCAACAACAATGATTATGATGACAACGATTGTAGTGAAATTGATAATGATAGTAATGACAATAATGATAATAATGATTATGATAATGATAATAATGATGATGATAGAATGTTAATAACAATGATGATAAAAATAACGACAATAATGATAGCAATAATAATTATAGTAGTAGTAATAGAAAGAATGATGATAATGATAGTGATGAATAATAATAATGATATAACAATAATGATAATGATGAAAGAAATAACAATAAAAATGATAATAGTGAAAATAATAGAGAAAAAATAATAGGAATAATGGCTTGAAAAAAGAGATGGAATTATTTTTAAGAATTGTAATGTTTTGGAAAAAAAAAAGTTTATTGCAATACACACGTACCGTCGCTTGAAAAAATGAAATGGAATGAAACACAAAAAAGATAATGAAACACGAAAATTGTAAACCACAAAAAACAGATATTAGAAAATGTAGAGGGAGCAAAGTAATAGGAAATTAATGATGATTGTAATGTTATTCATGACAGTAAAAAATGATTATAATAATAGAGATCATGATACTACTACTATTACTATAGTTACTACCGCTACTGGTATTTCTACTACTAGTAATAATGGCAATAAATAAAAATAGCAAGAACAACAACAACAGCAATAATAATGATAATAATAATAATAATGATAATAATAATAATAATGATAATAATAATAATAATAACAAAAATGATAATGATAATGATAATAATAATGATAATATTAAAGATAATGATAATGATTAAAAATTGATAATAATAATAATGATAATAACAATGATACTACTAATGGCAATGGTAATAGCAACAGCAATAATGCTAACGATGTTAATAATTATGATAATGATAAAAATGGTAAAAGAAATAATGGTAATAATAATAAGAAGAATCATATTAATAATGATAATAGTGATGATGATATCAATTAGTATTGATGATAATGATAGCAATGATAATCATAATGATAACAGTAATAACAGTTATAATAATGACAGTAAGGATAATGATACCGATAATGATAATAATGATAATGAATAATGGTGATAATTGATGATGATGATGATGGTAATGATAAGGAAATTCAATGCACGCCAACATGTTCTCTCTCTCTCTCTCACCCCCCCCTCTGTCTCACGCACACACCCCTATTTTTCTTGCTTTCTTTCTTTCTCTCAATCCCCCCCCCCTCTCTCCTTCTCACCCCTTCCTCTCTCTCTCTCCCTCTCTCACCCCTCTTCTCTCTCTCTCCTCTCTCTCTTCTCTCTCCTCTCACCCCTCTTCTCTCTCTCTCCCTCTCTCACCCTCTTCTCTCTCTCTCTCTCCTCTTCTCACCCCTCCTCTCTCTCTCCCTCTCTCTCACCCCTCTCTCTCTCTCTCTCTCTCCCTCTCTCACCCCTCTTCTCTCTCTCTCTCTCTCACCCCTCTCCTCTCTCTCTCTCTCTCTCGCACGGCTATTTGTCGCAAGAATATTGATTCCCGGACGTCAACAGAACGACAGCTCCTTCTCATCCCAGCCGAGAAGGCCCCGGGAAAAGTATCCTGATCGAATCCTTTGACACATTTTCCTGCCGGGTGCCAACGCGGGTGGTTTTGGCACATTTTCATAAGGTAGAAGCCAGAAGCTCGGTTGATGGGCGTTTTCTGCGAGGTATGTGGCGTATTTCCATGGCGGACAGGGGGTGTGTTTGCTAGAGTGGATGGTTAGGATGTGTTCGGCGACATAAATCTGACATTTTGTAATTTGTCATATTTGACATATTCGAATGCATAAATGTATATTTCACATACCTGGACGCGTGTCTTGGTATACATACATACATATATATATATATATATATATATATATATATATATATATATATATATATATATATGTATGTGTGTGTGTGTGTGTATGTATATGTGTGTGTGTGTGTGTGTGTGTGTGTGTGTGTGTGTGTGTGTGTGTGTGTGTGTGCACGCGTGTGCGCACGTACTGGTATGTATATACAACACATACAAAAATACGTACATATATGTGTATATATAATATATATATATATATATATGTATATATATATATATTGTTATAGTAACCTTTGTAACAAGAGTCATTTCAGCAAAGCTCCACTGCTGATATATCACTGCAATTGATATATTACTGATATATTGATTTATTTACTTGTTTATATATTATGCTTTTAATTTGAAATTTGACATTTTCCTGACATTCTCACAGAGAAATACAACTTTTTTTTCTCGTGTCTTTTCTCACCTGAAAAGGGGGTTAAAAAATCCTCTTCTTATTTCACTTCTTATTTTCCGTCATCTCTCTTTTTTTTTGTTCTTGTCCTTTGTCTTCGGCCTCTCTCTCTTCCTCTTTCTCCTCAAACACGTCTTTTACCTTTACTTTACCTCTTTCTCTTTGTCTTTTCCTCCTCCCTTTTCCCCATCATCTCTTCCTCTTCAACCTCCTCTTCTTCTCTTTTATCCTCTTCTACTTCTACTTTTCTTCTTCCTCCTTCTCATAATCACCATCACCACTATCATTAGCATCATCATCATTATCCTTATCACCATCATCATAATCATCTTCATCACCATCATAATCATCTTCATCACCATCATTATCTTCATTAACCTCCTCCTTCTCTTTCGTCTCTCTTTCTCCTCCTCTTCCTTATTCTTCGTCCCATTCCTTCTTATGCGCGAATAAATTCAAGCCTTTAATCTTTTTCTCGTTGGTAAGACTTCTTGAAATAGATACGTGACAATCAGCTGATATGAGGAAAGTGCTTCTTTGTGGGATAAGTTTAGATGGATGTGCTTTTATTTTCGGCGTTTTCTCATATATTTTTTCCTGTTTGATTGCTTGTTCGTTTGTCTGCGTGACTATCTGCTTTTCTCTGTTTCTATCTTTCTTGGTCCCTTTGTGTGTGTGCCTCTCTCTCTCTTTCTCTCTGTGAATGTCTGCTTGTCTCTGTTTCTGTCTTTCTTAGTCCCCTTCTTTCTCTTTCTTTCTTTCTCTCTCTCTCTCTCTCTCTCTCTCTCTCTCTCTCTCTCTCTAGTGATTCTTATTACATATATATTATCATAAATATACTAAACAAATTTATTCTCAAATTTATTCCTTATAGTTTACTGAAATAAACTATTGTATTTCCTACCGTGTGCCTTACAGACCCACAGGCCATACGGCATCCCAAAAAGTATGGATCATGCAACACAAATATTGATTTCGTCGACTGCTGTATACATGAATAATATTTACAAGTCGTCGGGTTCCTCTGCGTGGCAAGATGCAGATCACTTATGCGCCGGTTGCAAAGGGATATTAGCTTCTCCTGGCAAGTGCTGGCAAGAAGCGCGAGTAGGAACGGAAAAAATTATAAAATGTATTATTTCGATTACTCTTGCACATAAGAAAAGAAGTTTCATCATTCATAATAGGGATGAAGAAATGTTGCAGGTATGCATGATAATAACAACAGGAGGAATGACAACAACTATGATAACAATAATGATAGTGATAGTGGTATTAACGAGGATGAAGTAAACAATGCTAATAATAATAATGATGATAATAATAGTGATAATAATAGTAATAATAATAATAATAATAATAGTAATTGTAATATTGACAACAATAATAAAGATAATAACAAAAAATCAATAATAGTTACAACAATGGTAATATCACTACCATTTATCATGAAAGTAATGACAAAGATAATAACAATACTGATCAATAGAATAATAGTAATTATAAAAGTATTATGATACTGTATATGTTGCATCTGTCCGTCTCCTGCGGTTTGATTTCACACCTGAAATCTTATACAAGCGACTGTCCTCTTGAAGTATCCTCAAACTGATGTAATATGGCTATCTTATATCTGATATCAAGTTTCATGTGACTGCTGACTTGAAGTCGCTTCATTTCGGTATAATAAATATTAAAGAATCATACACACATACACATATGAACGCACGTATCATATTACTCTAGTCTATGGGAAACCTTTTTCTAACTCTGTTATCATTAATGTCTTTATCATATAGTACAATTATAGTAATAATTTCTAACTCTTATCATTAATGTCATTATCATTTAGTACAATTATAGTTATTGTTCCAGTCATAATTATTCTTCCAAGTCCACTGCTTCGAAGTAGACGGTCATGTTACGCTTACGAATAACGCCTGAAAAGATATTCTACGTGACTGCTGAGTTGAAGTCAGTTCGCTTTAGTGTAAAAGGGGTGACGATTGACAACATAAATTATTAAAGAATGACACACGCCATGACACACACGTCCATACACACACGCGTGCGCGCGTGCGTCACATTATGAATCCATGAGAATCTTTTTCTCATAATTACCATAATTGTGATAATTTTTGTCATACTGATGATTATAGTTATCATCGTTGTTATAGCTTTTATTATGACCGTCAGTTTATGGGATTTACTATTTACACGATTATCCGATAATAATAATAATAAAAAAATAAATAAAATAATAATAATAATAAGAAGAAGAGAAGGGGGAGGGCGAGGAAGGGGAGGAGGAGGAGGAGTAGAAGACAAAGAAGATAGAATGGGAATGGGAAAGGAATGAGGTGAAAAAGGGATAAAGGGAGGAGGGGTAATAGGAATTATAATAATTATGTTAATGATAATGATAATAAGACTGATAAGGATGATGAGGATGATATTGATAATGATAATGATAATCATCATCATAATACTGATCATAATGATTATGACAATGTTAATAATAATAAAGATAATAATGATAATAATAATGACAAATATTATAATGATGAAGATGATAATGATATGAATAATAATAACAATAATAGTAATAATAATGATAATAATAATAATAATGATAATTACATTAATGATATCAGTAATGGTAATGATAATGGTGATAATAACAATAATGATAGTAACAGAAGAAGAATGATAATAATATTACTAATACCGATAATAATAATGGGGATCTTAATAATACTACTACTAATAATGATAATAATGTTAATAATAATTATAATAATAACCATAATCATGATGATAATAGTGATATTAGTAATATCAGTAAAGATAATGATGATAATAATAATGATGATAAAAAAATAATTATAATAATAAATAATAATAATAATAATGATAATGATAACAATGATAACATTGTAATGATAATGATGATAATGATAATAAAATGATAACAGCAATAATAATCGTAATATAAAAATAAAGATAGCAGTAATGATATCCCAGCAACACCACCGACGCCAAAAAAAATGAAAATGGTAATGATTGTTAGAAATGAAATTCGATATTGAAGTTTTCCTTAAATTCTTGACGCCATCTGCTTGTGCCTCTCTGGTGCTCGCTCCATCTTCTCGATCTG
>NW_020872280.1:10000-32500 GCF_003789085.1 Penaeus vannamei
TATGTATGTGTGAGTGTTGTGTGTTTTCGAGCACTTGCTTTGTGGATGTGTGTTCAGGCACTAACTGTGAATGTGCTGCAAGGCAAACAAGGCCATTATCCTTTGCGACTATCCCACGAGTCCAACAGTCTCCCCCGCCCCCCTTCGAGCGATCTATACAAACAAGAAGAATATCACGGAAGTTTCGAATCTCCAATCACACCCTTTCGAGACAAGAATCCGCCATCGACAAGCCCCGAAAGCAACCACGACCTCAAGGACGATCCTCGACGAACCGTATTATGTTGATAAATGTAGAAAAGGGTGCGAATGAGAATGAACGTCTTGACAATGCAAAAGATGCTTTCTGACCGGTTTCGAATATATTCTTCGTCAGAAATAACATGTTATTTCCGAAGAAGAATGTTTCGAATCCTACTCCTCGCGGTCTCCTCGCCTCTCCCTCTCCTCACCATCGAAGGGGGACGTCCGGAAAGGCTGCTCGAGGATGCCTCAATCCTTCCTCCGTGTCCTCATTACCGCCACTTGATGAATTGATTCCTACCCGTATAATGGACACGCTGGTATAATGTACGGGTAATGTATGCACCAACAATTAATACAGACGAGTGTGTGGGAACCCCCGGCGCCACCGCCACGCCGCCGAACCCCTCCCTTGGGAAGCCTCGGAGGGCGAAGAGGGCGGGTGGGGGGGGGGGGGGAGAAAAGGGGTTGGGGTGAGGAAGAAGGAAAAAGAAAGTGGGGTGAGGAAGAGTTGGGATGGAGGGAAGTTGGAAGGTGGGAGGGGGCGGGGGGGCGAGGGAGTTGGAGTGGGGAGGGAAAGGGAAGAAAATGGGGGTGAGGGAGAGAATTTGGAAGGAGGGAGGACGGAGGGAAGGGGAAGAAAATAGGGATGAGGGAGAGGTGGGATGGAGGGAAGAAGGTGGGTGGTGGGGTAGAGAATAGGGATGGTGAAGGCGAGAGTTTGGAGCGAAGGAGGGCGGAGGGGGGGGAGGAGTTAGGGAGGGGAAGAAGGGGAGTGAATTGGGAGTGAGAGAGATCATTGGGGATGAAGGAGAGGAAGGGGGGGGGGTTGAAGCGTTAAGGTGGGGAGAGGGAGGGAGGAAGTTTGGATGAAGGGAGGCGGGGGGGTGAGGAGTATGAAGAGGGAGGGTTAGGGGAAGGAAGAACGACTATGAGACATAGGGAGGGCGAGAGGGGAGAAAGGGGTTGGGGAGAGGAGGAGGAGGGGGGGGCATGGATAAGGATAGGATGAGAAAAGGGGATAAGGGTGGGTGGGTAATGAGGGCAGGCAGGGTGAGGGTGGTGAGGGAAAGCTAGCGCGAGAGGGAGGGAAGGAGGGAGGGGAGAGAAGGGAGGATTTTGGTGGGGAGGGAGAAGGGAGGGGAAATAAAAATGGGGGCGGGAGGATAGGCGAGGGGAGAGTGCGAGACGAGGGAAGGAGGGTGAAGGGGAAAAGAATTAGGCGTTGAATGGGGAGGAAGGGAAAAAAGAGTGAGGGTAGGGAAGGTGAGGGAGAAGTGAGGTGAAGGAGAGAGCGAGATGGAGGTCCGAAGGGAGAGTAAAAAAGAGAGAGAGAGTAAACTTGAGGGAGAGGAGGAGAAGGGAGATGGGATGAGATTAGGAAAAGAGAAATGGGAGGAATGGAAGAGGAAATGCAAAAAGACAGCGATTGTAGAAGGGGAGAGAGAGGGAGGAGAGGAAAGGGGTAAGCATGGAAAAAAGGAAAGAGGGAAGAATGAATGAAAAAAGAAGAATGATGGGGAAAGAGGACGGGGTGGATAAGGAAATAAGGAAAGAGTGTGTAAGAGAGGGAGAGAAGAAAGGGAAGAGGGAGAGGGAGTAAGTGGGGAGGGAGAGAAGGTGGAGAGGGCAGGTGTGAGAGGAGTGGAGGAAGATGAGGGCGGGAGAGAGGTGGAGACAATGAGAGAGGGAGAAGGAATGTGGAGAGGGAGCGTGAGAGATGGAAGAATGTGAGAGGGAGTGAGAGAGGGGGTTGGAGGGAGAGGGAGAAAAGCTGGTGAGGGTGCGAAGAGAAGACAGTAAAATAAGAAGGAGAGTTGGAAATAGGGAGAGTGAAAAGAGAAGGATATGTGTTGGAGAAATAGGGAGAGAGCGAGTGAGAGAGGGGAGGGAGGAAAGGGAAGAGAGAAGTGGGGGAGAGAGTGAATATGAGAAAGAGGGAAGGGGAGTGGAGAGAGCGGAAGTGGAGGGGACGGGAGGCGAGAGAGGGGAGAAGGGGATGGGGGAGCGAGGAGTGAGGGAGCGGGGGGGGGAGGGAGTGACGGGAGGGGGAGGGGGAACAGCAGCGTCTCTCTACAGAAACGATAACACTTTCCTAACGGACCGAAATGAATTTGTACATTTCACTTTTTTATGTTTCAGTAATGCACTATTATTTGCATATTTGCATAATTGTATGTTATGCGTCAAATTAAGCGTTTGAAAAAAAAAATCGTTTCATGTATTTCTTTAGTATTAATACATATATCTGCATATTCATTTAATTGTTTATTGATTTATTTATCAACCAATTAGCACAATTATTATAATATCAGCATTAAAGCACGTAATAATTTCATTACATTCTTGCCCTGTATATTCATACGTTTTAGCAAGCGTTATACCTCCCGCAGATTGAGTATATCCATTTTCACGAAATTGAGGAAGTGGCTCATACGTTCGCTTCAGTATAATCATATATATTCAAGATCACTATCAATATCTCTATCTATTTTTTTTTTTTTCTATTATTCATTCAATTGTTCTATGTCTTTCCTCTTCTCTTAATTTCTCTTTCTGACAATACAATTCTTTATAATCATTTATATTCGAGATTGCTATCAATATCTCTATCTATTTGTTCTATTTATTCAGTTCTTTTATGTCTCTCCCCCTCTCTTAATTTCTCTTTTTGACAATACCTTGCCTTATCTTCGTTTTTATTTCGTTTTTTTCGTTTATCATTTTTTCTTATTTTTTCGTTTATCATTTTTTTCCTTGACTTATTTTCCTTTTTTCCCCTTTTTTCGTTTATCATTATTTTCTTTCCTTATTTTTTTCGTTTATCATTATTTTTCTTTCCTTATTTTCTTTTTCTTTTTCCTTATTATTCATTTCTTTCTTTCTCTTCTTTTTCACTTATTATTCTTTTCTTTCCTTATTTTCTTTTCACGTTCATTATACTTTGTTTTTGGTATGCAGTAATTGCAACAGCTGCGAAAGAAACGAAGGAGAAAGAAAAGAAAAGAAAAAAAAGGAATATTAATTTTGTTGAATAACTCCTAGAGTGTGTTCCTCGTTCAGCACCTGTGACGAGACTGCCTTCCTGTCGACTGAGACCCGACGAGACTGGTGACTGATTGTAATGAATGCGTTGATGACTGGGAAATTTAGGCCTACGATGAATATATCTGCCTCTCCTCCTCCTCCTCGACCCGGCTGGGGTGACGGGGTCGGGGTGGGGGGGGGAGCGTGGACTGGGGAGGGGTGGGTGGGAGGGGATGGGGTGAAGAAAGAGTATGTGTCTCTGTCTGTCTTTCCGTCTCGGTCTCTCGGTCTCGGTGTTAGTCTCAGTCTCGGTCTTTCGGTCTTTCTCGGCCTCGGTCTTAGGTCTCGGTCTCTCGGTTCTCGATTCGTGCTTGGAGTCTAGAATTCTCCGTGTCTCATTTCTTTCATCTTTTTGTCGGTCTGTCTGTTTTGATTTGTCTGTCTCGTGCTATTTGTATGTCATTCTATTTGATCTATCTGGCTATCTAGATGACTTTCTCTCTCTCTCTCTCTCTCTCTCTCTCTCTCTCTCTCTCTCTCTCTCTCTCTCTCTCTCTCTCTCTCTCTCTCTCTCTCTCTCTCTCTCTCTCTCTCTCTCTCTCTCTCTCTCTCTCTCTCTCTCTCTCTCTCTCTCTCTCTCTCTATAGTCCATCTTTTACCAATCTGTCTGGCTTTGGCTGCTTGCCTGACTGTCTGACTCTCCGTCTGACGCCCCCCCCCCCCCTCTGTCTCTCGAGTTTCCCATCGCTTATCATTACTATTACGCTTCTGTGTAAAGAAGTGCTTCTCTGTAACAGTTAAGGAGCGAGGTTACAAAGAACAGTGAAGTGACAGGTAAGACAACACGAGAAATGTTGGCAACATCTGAAATTCATTCCACTTCAGATAAAAAAGTTTTCTTTCTTTCTTTCTGTCTCCCTTTTCTTTTCTTCGTTGGTCGGTTCGTTCGCTTGTTAAATTTGTCTTTATATATTTTTTTCATGATTTGATTCTTTATTTATGGTTAGTTAGTTTTTATTTTCTATGTGTGATTCTTATTATTTATGTTTTAACTCATTTTCTTCTCTCACCATTTTATCATTATCTACATACCTTTTTTTCTCTTTTCTCCTATTTTATCATTATTATTACATTTATTAATTTCCTTTCTCTTCTTCACACTTCCTTTCCATCTTCTTTCTCAGTCCCTCCCTTCACTCGCCCTCTCTCTCCCCTCTTCTCAGACACTGAAAGGAGGGCGATGGCATGAATCCCCTCCTCCTTCCCCAACCACTCACCCCCCTCCCAACTACATCCTCCAACTTCCCCAAACCCCTCACTCCCACTCTCCTAACCACTTCATCCCCACCCCAATCACCCACCCCCCGCCTTCCCAAACTCCACACCCAACCCACAACCTCTCTTCTAGTATAAAGAGAATACTCATCAATATCGGGCCTAATATCACAACCAACGACCTCCCCCCCCTCCTTCCCTCCAGACCTATACGACTATCCTGCAATCCCCCACCCCCACCCCTGCCCCTCCGCCCACGCCCGTACACCCCACACGCCTACCATCGTCCACACAACACACTTTCCTCCTTGATCTTCCTACTCTCACCCTTTTGCTCTCCTACGCCCCTACCTCCCCTCCCCTGCCATCCTCACCCTTACCCCCTCCCCTCCCCCTCCATCCTCCTCTCGCCCCCTCCCCTCCACCCTACCATCCTCACCCGTTTACCCCCCCCCCTTCCCCTCCATCCTAGCCCTCTTACCCCCCTCCCATCCTCACCCCCTTACCCCCTCCCTCCTCCCTCCCATCATCACCTCTCACCCCTCCCCTCCCCCTACCATCCTCCCTCTTACCCCCCTCCCCTCCATCCTCCCCTCTCTCCCCCCTCCCCTCCTTCCCTCCTCATCCCTACCCCCTTGCCCACCCATCTAAGACCTGTGAGAAGGGTGGGGGTATAGGGGGGGGGGGTGAGAGAGAGGAAGGGGGGGCGGACGTGCATTATGGAAAAGGACGGCTCTATCGAGGGTCTTTGTCGGGCCGTCACAATGAATCATTCATAGACGCTCAAGTGTTGTACCGAGACGACCACGTAGGGAGAGAGGGGGGAGGAGGGAGGGTTGGATGGGTAGGGGGAAGGGGGGTAGGGGAGGAAGATGGGTAGGAGAGGGGAGGATTGGTAGAGGGTGGAGGTAGGGTGAAGGGGAGGATGGGTAGGGAGGGGGTGGAAAAGGGGAGATTTGGGGATGGGAAGTAGGGGAAAGGAAATAGGAAAGAGAGAGGGAGGGAGTGTAGTGTAGGAAGGGGGTGGAGGAGGAGGCGGGTAGGGGCTTGGGGGATGGGAAAAAAAATAGGGGAACGAGAGGGAGAAGAAAGGGGAAGGATGAAAGGTAGATGGGTAAAGGAAAGGAGTTCTGGACCTTAATAAGTAGAAGGGGGAAATTATAAGAAAGGGGAGGAAGGAGGGAGACAAAAGAGGGGTATGGGAATGGGAGGAGAGAAGGTGGAAAATGTAGAGGAAGGAGAGAGAGAAAGAAAAGAAAGTGAGAAAGAAAGAGAGAGAAAGAGAGAGAGAGAGGAGAGAGAGAGAGAGAGGAGAGAGAGAAGAGAGAGAGAGAGAGAGAGAGAGAGAGAGAGAGAGAGAGAGAGAGAGAGAGAGAGAGAGAGAGAGAGAGAGAGAGAGTAGTGGGGAGCAGAGATTGAAAGAGAGAAACAGACAAACAGAAATATGAGCAGACGAAGGGAAAAAGAGGCGCAGGGGCACAAGGGAGAGACGGGGCCCTCAGCTGCCCGTGACAACCGACCGCCCGTGTCCGACGACGAGGCAGAAGGCGAACACCAAGACGTTTAAAGGGCCGCGTAGATGCCAGGTGAGAGGACCCGATGACGAGGACGAAGACGATGACAGGAGGAAGGGCTGAAGGGCGGCGGGCGGGTGAGGGACACGGCGAGGAAGAAGAAACGTGACATGCAGGTGGATCGCGATGAGAGAGGAAGTGGAATAACAGGTGATGATTATGAGGAGAGAAGCGGAAACGGATCGCGGCGGTTGGGGGGAAGGCAAAGTGGAAGAAGAAAGAGAGACACAAAGTGCTGCATATTAAAAGAGATAGAAATTAAGAGATCAGACATCTGGCCGTAGGAGTGACAGGAAGAAAACGAGAGCGACTGTGTTTGGCAGTCTGCTTCCGAATAAAAACAGGATTGGTGGGAAACAGTTGAAACGAAGGAAACGACAAAAGAAAAACAGTCAAACGAAAATGAAAAGCACAAAGAGAAAGGAAAAATATATCGACTTTCTCATCAGATGATTAAGTTATTACGGTGTATTATACTCATCTCTTTCTGTATTGATCTCCGAGGGATACATATCAAAATAATTACAGAAAAAAACTAGTCCAACAAGTGTACGTTAAAACGCCATTAAAAGATATAGGGAGAGTATGAAGATATAACACACGATAAACATTACGTATTTGATTGACGTGGAAGATGAATATATACGTACCTCTACAGACGAGGAGTAGTACTATTTCCTCTTCTCGGAAACTGAATTATCAGCAGAACATACACATCAAAAATAATAATGAAAAAGTAAAAAATAGTAAAGGATATAATAATAAAAGATATATACTACACTGAAAAAATACGAATAATCTACAGTGTGCGAATGGTTCAACACTGAATCATCCTCGCCATTCTTAAACAAAATCTTTATTCCCCGAAGAGCGTGAACGAAGACGAAGTTTAATTCTAAAGTACGTTAAAAAAAGCAGAGAGAGACCTGGAGTTTACTGAACAAATGTTGCACGAGAGATAACCCGAAGTATCTGAGAAAGGCGTTCAGAAAAAGGACACTAAAACACTCTCCAGGAACATGCCTGAACCTATTGGGATCTTGTTCCCCGTAACGCTTGACGCTGCGATTGTATCCGTCTTGTAAGTGTCTCTCCGACCGCTGTGAGTAAGGCTCACGGCTGCGTAGCGAGTGGAAGGGGAAAACGCCTCTACGAGCTGAGGTACGTTGTGCCCTTGTTGTGTAGAATGATTCAATTAGTCCCGTTCCTTTCTCAAACCAATACGGTGGTTAATCATAAACATCGTAGCCCCTGGGATTGCACTGTGCACTCAATTACCTATGCAATTAGCAATGATTAAATATTTACCTCTCACCACAGGGATTGGCCTCGGTTTATGTCATTAGTTTGATTACAGTGGATTAGACACATATGTAAACTTGGTGAAGAGAAGGATGGAGGAATTGGTGTTAATGAACTCGTATGTTGTTCTTTATCTTTGAGGTTTATTTAGTGCCAACTTGTACGATATTAAGATCTCGGTGGTAACGCTGTTTGCCTCGTCTCCTCTTCGTATTTTTTTTTTTTTTATATATATATTTAAAATGATGTTGTGGTGGTGTGACGTAGGCACTTTGTTGATATTCGTGTATTTTTTTCTTTTTTTCTTCTTTTTAAAATCAAGTACGTTATAGAATGGCGTGTTAGGTGTATTCCGCGGGGACATGGGCTTCAGCAAACAAGTAACTGTGTGCGTCTGTCTGTGTGCGTTTGGAGATTTCTGCATGTGCGTGAACTCACGTAGCTCTATGTGCCTGTGTATGTACTGAACATGTTTGCAAAGTCGCCCCCACCACTCCGCTGTCTTTATTTGAACAAAGACCGACATCCAAGCATTTTCTCCATCTCTTGCATTTGTTTCCCTCGCCCGATCCAGTCCCGCGGCCGCCCAGCGCGCCCACGCTTCCTCCCGGCGCTTCCTCCATCCCTTCCCGCCCCTTAAAATCTCTTCCGATGTTTAGGCGCTTCTTGCCGCTGCGCCAATTACACAGGAACGCCGCTTTTTCATTCGCGAGGAACACCAGCTTTGTAGCATTGCTGCTGCCTTGCCGTTTCTGTTGGCCTTTGTTGGGGTTTCATCAATATTCATCATTATAGATGACTATTTTTGCCATTGTTTTATATATATCATTGTTATTACTATCACCATCAATCATTCATCGATCATCATATCATCATCATCATCATCATCATCATCATTATCATATTATCATCAATCATATCACCATCATCATCGTATCATCATCAACATTATCATTAATTCATATAGATGTCACCAGTGATATTGTCATCATTACTATTACTATTATTTTATATTATTTTTTCTAATTACCATTATTATTATTATCGTTATCATCATTATTATTGTTATCAATATCATTATTATCTTTATTATCTATGTATTATTGTCATTATTGTTATCATTATTATTAACATTACTATTATTATCATTATAATCATTATCATCATTATCAACTGTATTATCATTATTGCATTATTATGACTATTATCAATATCATTACCATTACTTTTATTATCACCATCATAATCATTGCTATTATTATTGATACCATTATCTTATTTTTTTCTTATTGTTGTTGTTTATATCATCGTTATTAATATTATTGTATTATTGAATTTTACCACTATTATCATTTTTAGCATTGTGCTTTTATTTACACAATCTGTATAACTATCATTATGGTTGTCCTTATCATGATCACTATTATCATTGTCATTGTTATTTTCATCGTCACTGAATGATCATCATCATTTTTTCCAACATTACCCTCATTCGTACACAGAATCTAATGTTTGCTTTTATGCTTGGTCATTAAACCAATTACAAAGATTGCTTACTCGTGTTTTTTGCATCCATTTTCCCGCTTCTCGGCTCTCACTCTTCCCTCATCATGCAAATAATCATAACTGCCATATATCCATGTGTAACGATCAATGTTGCATACCCTTGCAAATGCTGAACAGCCTCTTTGATCCATGAAAGCAGTCAACATCGCCCTGGAGCCAAAACAAACACTCAACTTCATCTAGTGTATACATAAAAGCTGTCAATGATTCCCTACGTCCATGCAAACAACCCGGGTTCTCCCCCTCACCCGTCGGAACACTCGCTCTATCTCTCCCCTTCCCCTCCTTCCCCCTCTGAAGCACACCATCATCCCTACTCCCCCCTTTCCGTTCCCTTCCTTCCTCACCATCATTCTAACTCCGCCTTTTCCCCCATATTATTGATATTTCTACTTCCTCTACTCTACCTTTCCCCCTCCTCCTTACTCCCCCTCTACACACTCTACCACTTTCGCTGCCCTCCTCTCCCTCCCCCTTTACGCACACCACCTCATCCACACCCCTCTTACTCCCCCACATACACCACCCCTCCCCCTTCTATCGCTTTTTACACACGCCTTCCCATTTCCCCCTCCCCCACAACCTTCCTATGCTCGCTAACTTCTCGCGCTCTTCTACTTCTCCCAAACACACACACCACCATTCTTCCTCCGCTTCCCCTTCCTCCCTACACATATACCACTCTCTCTCCCCTTCCTCCCCTTCCTCCTGCATATACCACCACTCCCTCTCCACCGCCGCCACGTTCCCCCAAAAGTGTAATGATTACCTCGTTACAGTAGAGCGGTGGTCCGTGCATGGTATTAATGCGCCTCATAGCATCAAAGCCCCAAGTTCTCTGTCTGGCAGCTGTTTGCTCAGCTCACATGTAGTCTTCGCTTGGACACCTGCCGCTCTGTGTTAAATAGTGCTCACGTGATGAAATATCGGCGTGCAGGCAGATGAGGAGTTGGTGGCCGGGGATAATTCAAGGTAAACTGCAGCTCGGAAGGCTTTGTGCACAAGGAAACCCCCTAATTTCGAGCTGCTGTAAACAAAAATAGCTTGTGTCGTTCGGAGCTCTAGATGCCAAGTGTAGAAAGGAATCGATATCTTTCCCTCGTAGCATTGTTATCTTAATTTCTATGACGATGTTGTTTTTAATTTGTTATATATATGTTTGCTTTGGACAAGACAGTCTTGTTTAATTTCCTTACAAATAAAAGTAGTATTACTAATCCTTAAGATGCAGTATTGATCGAGTTGCCCTTGCCTCTAACTTTGTCTCCGGGGCCCATATTGCTTACATCTTTGACACCGGAATCCCCTTGCCACTAGAAGCATATGCAGCATATTGTTCATATAACTTGGCATTCGGCATTTCATGACCATACACGAGGCAAATCCCATAACTCAACGAAGGCGAGAAAGAAAGAGAGTGAATGAGTGAGTGTGAGATAAAGATAGATAGATAGATAGATAGATAGATAGATAGATAGATAGATAGATAGATAGATAGATAGATAGATAGATAGAGAGAGAGAGAGAGAGAGAGAGAGAGAGAGAGAGAGAGAGAGAGAGAGAAGAGAGGAAGAGGAAAAAAAACACACTCACTGTATGTATCCCCACCTCATCCGACACGCCTCTGCGAACATGACAAAGGAAAACAGGTAAATGTAAACGTTAAATACTCCATTGTCAGTCTATCCATCACGTCATAAAATTAGCCTCCAGCGCGTATCGAAAATAAAGGCCAGACGCCACAATACCCGAGCCAATGGGAACCAATTTTGAGATGGGTGCCATACGAGACCCCGTAAAAGAGTTATATACTGTGTAGTAAACTTGCACATGCAGAAATAAAAACGCCATCCCCAGAGCACGTTCTATAACCTTCAGAATTCGAGAGTAAATTACCAAAATTAAACCTGCCATCACAAAGAGGAGTGGGACAATAACAGATTGAGTGACGGAGGCTGGGAGGTAGGGAAGGTGGCCAGGGAGAGAGGAGGGGGTGGCCAGGGAGAGGGGAAGGGGTGGGCGGAGGAGGGGAAGGACAAGAGAGGGGAAGTGAAGTACACCAGGGAAAGGGGAGGAAAGGGAGGTAGGGCACGGGAGAGAGAGAGAGAGAGGGGGGGGGAGTCACAGCATGGAAGAAAATTCTGATAAAGGAAAGGGACAGGGTAAGGGGGCGTGGGGGTGGGAGTGTGACAAGGATAAGGAATCAGGAAAAAAAGAAAAAAAAAGAAGAGTTGGAAGGAGAAAAATAAGTCTTTGTGAGAGGGAGAACGCAAGGTAAACATGAGATTATTGTAAGCAGATAAATAACTAAATAACAGTGCATGAAGGGTTGTGATGACAAGAACTGATGAGGAACATTAAACATAACGAAGCCACGCAACAGCAGCTTATAAGATTGGGGAACGAGAAAAAGAAGAAAGATGTGTTGACAAAGCAAGCGAATTAGAGATTGGGAAAGGACAGAAGGCGCCAGAGATATACCCTTCGCCAATACAAATTATGAAAAACCGGAGAGCAGGTTACTAAAATGAGCGATGCTTCTTGTTCTGTGGCGATCGGCGTCCGTTTCGTGGAAGTGACTTCGGCTTGGTGATTCAGATGTAGATGGAAAGTGTTTGGGAAGTTTTCGGCTTCAGAGCAGTTTCTGTTGGTTTGGACTTTTTCCTGTACTCAAATACAATTTTTGAAATATAAACTGGTTTTCAAAGGGAAAAACATTATGCAACAAGGAAAGATATCCCAAAATTGTCACCAACGCAACGCGATGAAAAGACCGGAATTATCTCGAACGTATACGCAAAACCCCACTTATACCCCCAACTACACATACAGAATAATGATAACAATACCATTAAAAATTCATTTGAAACTCTCCGGTATAAAAAAAAAAAAAAAAAAAAGAAAGAGAGCAAAAAAAAACACTAAAATAATCCCCAGCGGACGAAGTCAGAACCGCACGAGCGAACACGTGAGATCGGGAGGAGGCGGGTCTAAAATATTCAGGTGGTCCCATCGGCAGTCCCCGACGATAAAAATCCTCCGCACATAATGAAATTCACTGGCTCAGGGGACCGCAGGGCTCCGGGGTAATTAGACGGCGTGGTGGATGGTTACATGATGGATAGACGGCGGATTGCTGATGGATAAGATGTTCTGGAGGAGGAGGGAAAGGAAGGAGGAGCGGAGGAGAGAGGAGAGGGGGGGGAGGAGCGGAGGGAAGGAAGGAGGGAGAGAGGAGAGGGGGGGGGGGAGGAGCGGGGGGAAGGAAGGAAGGAGCGGAGGGAAGAGAGAGAGGGGGTGGGGGGGAAGGAGCGGAGGGAAGGAAGGAGGGAGAGAGGAGAGGGGGGGGGAGGAAGGAGCGGAGGGAAGGAGGAGGAGAGAGAGAGGGGGGGGAGGAAGGAAGGAGCGGGGGAGGGAAAGAGGGAGAGACGGAGAGAGAGGAGAGGGGGAGGAAGGAAGGAAGGAGGAGAGGGGGAGAGAGGAGAGGGGGGGAGGAGGAGCGGAGGAAAGGAGGAAGAGCGGAAGGAGAGAGGAGAGGTGCGAGGAAGGAAGGAACGGAGGGAAGGAGGAGGGAGAGAGGAAGGGGGAAGGGAAGGAAGGAAGGAGCGGGGGAAGGGAAAGAGGGATAGGCGGAGAGAAAGGACAGGGGAGGGAAGGAAGGAAGGAGAGGAGGGAGAGAGGAGAGGGGGAGGGAAGGAAGGAAGGAAGGAAGCAGCAGGAGGAAGAGGGGGGAGGAAGGAAGGAGCGGAGGGAGGGAGGAGAGGTGGAGAGAAGGAAGAAAGCAGCGGAGGGGAGGAAGGAGGGAGGAGAGGAGAAGGGAAGAAAGGAAGAGGAGAAGGGAGGGAAGAAGAGGGGGAAGGAAGGAAGGAAGGAAGCAGCGGAGGGAGGGAAGTAAGGAGGGAGAGGGAGAGAGGAGAGGGAGAAGGAAGGAAGGAGCAGGGGAGGGAGCGGACGGAGGGGAGAGCAGAGAGGGAGAGGGCGATGTGTATATGACTGGATAGAAGGATTATTGGTAATGGATACGGACTGGGGAGGGAAAGGGTGCGAGGGAAGGCCGTGTTTGAAGGCTAGATGATGAAGGAATGATGGATAAGTTGAGATGGAAGGGATAGGCATGTCAGGGGGAGCTTGCATGATATTTATAGCTGACGTAAAGGTGATGGATGATTGGGAGATTGGCGATCGGACCCTAATCCTCGGCCAAGATAAGAGGGGGTGATTAGTTCAAGGCCCGGAATTGGACGATTGGGTCTTATTATTATTACATTATTAAAGATTATGTACGAATATATAAAAATCCATGATAACATAAAAAAAAAGATATATATGAGAAAAAAGCAAAACAATAAGCAATAAATTGTAGAAGGAATAAACGACATAATCGCGAGATCCCGAAGACTGAAGGATTTATAGACGACGATGTAAAGGGAGATCGAATGCAATTAAGACCGACAATTATAGAACTGGATTCTTTTGAGACTCTCTCCCAAGTCCCGAATGGCGACCCTTATAGATTATCCGAGGCTGAGCTGAACAGAAGTTCATAAGATAAGGGAACTGGAGGTGTTGAAAGGAAGGATGAGCCAGTGACCTAGGATTATAACGCGAGTTTTTTTTTCTTTTTTTTTTCTTTTTTTTTCATTTTTTAGGCGTACCGCGTTGGAAAATTAGTATTCGCGTATTCTAGAATGTGTTTATTTTTTGGTCGGGTTAAAGAATTGAGAAATGTGCGTTCGTGCGTGCGTCCGTATGGCGCGGCCGGTTGAAAGGGTTAAGGCAGAACGAGCCAACGATATTTCTGTAATGAAGATAAACAGGCCGGGAATGGTGGAGTTGGTGGAGTCATCGGCAAGTATTTACTACTACGAAGAGAGGAAGGATACAGGAGGGGGGGGGAAGGGGGGTTGGATAACGGAGGGGGGGGGGGGGAAAAGGGGTTGGATAACGGAGGGGAAGAGAGGGGAGAAGAATAAACGCGAGGGTGAAGAGGGCGAAGGGAAAAAAACTGGATCTCTTGAAAAAGAGAGGAAGATAGAGATAGAGAGAGAGAGAGAGAGAAGAGAGAGAGAGAGAGAGAGAGAGAGAGAGAGAGAGAGAGAGAGAGAGAGAGAAGAGAGAGAGAGAGAGAGAGAGAGAGAGAGAGAGAGAGAGAGAGAGAGAGAGAGAGACAGAGAGAGAGGGAAGAGGAAAAACGAGAGAGCGAGGAGGAAATATTATTCTTTTTTTTAGTATTGATTACGTCTTTGCTTCGCTTCTTTTATTTTTATTTTTTCCGTCCTTTTATTTCCACATCTTCTATTCATTCATTCGGTAAGGTATTTATGTTAAAAAGTTCTTTGTTAAAGTACGTCTCGCATATAACGAGAAGAATGTAAATTTTGGCGACAAAAATTAGAAAGAAAAAAATAGTCTAACAACCGGGAATATCTGCAAAGGCAAAAGGAATAAATGATGTAAGACTCTCTCTCTCTCTCTCTCTCTCTCTCTCTCTCTCTCTCTCTCTCTCTCTCTCTCTCTCTCTCTCCTCTCTCTCTCTCTCTCTCTCTCTCTCTCTCTCTCTCTCTCTCTCTCTCTCTCTCTCTCTCTCTCTCTCTCTCTCTCTCTCTCTCTTCTCTCTCTCTCTCTCTCTCTCTCTCTCTCTCTTCTCTCTTCTCTTTCTCTCCTCTCTCTCTTCTCTCTCTCTCTCTTTCTCTCTCTCTCTCTCTCTCTCTCTCTCTCTCTCTCTCTCTCTCGCTCTCTCGCTCGCTCTCTCTCTCCTCTGTTTCTCTCTCTCCCTCTTTTGTTTCTTTCTCTCTCTCTCCTCTCTTTGTTTCTCTCTCTCTCTCTCTCTCTCTCTCTCTCTCTCTCTCTCTCTCTCTCTCTCTCTCTCTCTCTCCTCTCTCTCTCTCTCTCTCTCTCTCTCTCTCTCTCTCTCTCTCTCTCTCTCTCAACCTCTCTCTCCCTCTTTGTCACTTCTTGAGTGTGTGTGTGTGAGTGTGTCTGTGTCTACATAGGTGTAATATAAAAAGGATTGATGAATAATACGTATGTAGACGATACTTATTTTGTTACTGTGCTGTTCGTGCATTTGTAAAATGTCTATGAAAATTATGATGATCATAATAAGCATTATTTTCATTAGTAGCATCACCATGCTTGTTAGCACTTTGTAATTAAGTCTTGTTACCATACTGTTGTCATTATAATGAAATGTTTATTATCGTTTTCACTTTCATCTTTATCGTCCTCATTATAATTATTACTAACAAATCTAATTGCTTCACTATTCTTGTTACTTACTGATTTAATTAGAAATCTAATTGTTAACATCATTATATTCATCGTCGGCATATCAACTGAATCGTCATTATCTTCTATAATCACAATTCTATATATCTATACATATCATAGTTTTATTTGCTATCACCATCATATTTACCATTATCATTATCCTCAATTTTAACACCATTTTCATCAACAGCCTCATCATCATTATCCTTATCCCCACTATAATCATTACTCTCATAACCATCAGCATCTTCATCACCATCAACATCATTATCAACATTTCCATACTCCTGTGTATCATCTTCACCTCCATCATTATAATCTCCATCTTCCTTCCCTTCCTCCTCTACACCTTCATCATCACCTCCATCACTATCACCCTCAACTTCGCTATCACCCTTTCATCATCACTCTCACCCTCACCCATCATCACCTCACTATCACCCTCATCTTCATCACCACTATCACCATCACCCTCTCCGCCATCACTATCACCACCATCACTATCACCCTCATCTTCATCACCACTATCACCATCACCCTCTCCGCCATCACTATCACCCTCACCTTCATCACCACCATCACCATCACTCTCACCGTCATCACTATCACCCTCACCTTCATCATCATCAGTACGACAAATCCAACTAAAGCCAAGCCCTGCGAATCCCTCCCAAAGAGCACTGCAGTTGCATTGTGCAACAGAATACCTTTGTGTGACTATAGACGCCTGAAGAGGAGGTTGATTTTCCTAAGAAATATCTCTTAACCAGAGTCACTGACGTTTCTTTAACCTTGGAAGATACGGACCCTTGTCTTTGTTTATTCAACTGTTTTCTGTATTTGTTTATTTACTTTCCTCTGCTTTTGTTAGCCAATTTATAGGTAGTTGAAACCCATGATTACCTTCTTCGATAGCAGGATCTATATGGTTCTTCATGATGATTTAGGAATGATAAGAATGAGGATGGAAGAGAATGGTTATTATCATTATTATTATCATTAATTATTATTATATATATATATATATATATATATATATATATATATATATATATATATATATATATATATATATATATATATATATATGATGTGATGTCGTTGTTATATTCTATGTGTCTTTAAGGAGAGAGTAAGGCGAATGGTTCTGATTATATTGTCTTCCATGAAAGAATGCGGTATTTTTCTTCTTCATTCATTCCACTTCTATTTTTCAATTAATTTAGACGGATTGATTAGCGGCTCGTGAGAGGACGTTTGTCTGTCTGTTTTCACACCTGCAACATCCAAGTGTCTCACTGCAGCTTGGCAATCCCTTCGGCCATCGAGAGATCCCCTGATAGTGAAACCCTGGCTGCGATATCATGCAAATCGCACGGTCCGTTGCTCGCCTTCTATCGCAAATCGTTATTTTTTTCTGATTTGATAGAATTGCTCAATTTAAACTCTCGATATTGATAGCTATCCGTTGTGAGTCTTAGCAGATGGATATTCTATAATGCAGAGTAATACATATTGGCCATTTCATATATCAGATATACAATTCGCTCATTTGCCATTTATAACTCCTACGGTGCGTGTGCGTGGTGATGTATCTGGGTCCATAAAACCGTATTGTTTTGTTATAGAAGAAAAACGAATGCGTAAGAGAGAGCAATAACGAGAGAGAGAGAGAGAGAGAGAGAGAGAGAGAGGAGAGAGAGAGAGAGAGAGAGAGAGAGAGAGAGAGAGAGAGAGAGAGAGAGAGAGAGAGAGAGAGAAAGAGAGAGAGAGAGAAGGCGAGACAGAAAGAAAGGAAGAGAGAGAGAGAACTTAAAAAATCTCCTTATCCCTTCAACCAAGACAACCAAAGCCCCAAAAGCCCCAAGCCGCAATCCATCCCGCAAGCCAAGCCTCAAGATAAAGCGATCCGTTGCAAGCCGAGAGAGGTCGCCAAAACGCACCTGTCGAGAATTACGGTTTCCGACACGGTAATTATCTAGTCATCATCCAGCGGTGACACAGCGGAAGTCGCCGTCCTTAAAATCGTCACCGATGTACACCTGCGAGCGGATGCCTCTTTTTTTTTTTTTTTTTTTTTACTTTTCGTGATCCCTTTGGCCTCTTTTTTATAATTATGTTTTATTTCTTCTCAGTTTTTCTTTCTTTTCTGGGCGTTTTTGTGCGAACGGTTTGGTTCTGTTGTGAAGTTCGATTGCTGGTGTTTTTGCTGTTATTTACATGCTGGCAGACAGGAAAGGAATAGGGAGATGTACTTATTATGTACGTATAAATACGTGTACACGCTCACGCATACGCACAAACACACACACACACACGCACACACACTTCAAATATTTCATCTTGTAATCGTCTCTCCTTACTTCTGCTCCAGCCATTCCCTCACTCCCAATATTTCTTGTTGTTAAGTATTTCCCTTCTTTTTTCCTTCCTCCATCCTCTCTTGTCCTTGTATTCGTCAATCTCCGCTTTCTTTAGCTTCATTTATTCCTTAATGTCTCTCTCCCCCTTTTTCACCTTTGACCTTTCCGTCATTCCTTCCCGACGCTGGGACTACGTTCTCCCTTGTTTTGTTAATTATCCTCAGCTATCTACTTGTCTCTCTTTGCTTATTCTCATCTTCAATTTCACCTTTTCATATTTTTCTCCTCTTTAGTTTATTTACTTTTTTTCTTCTTCCTCCATCTGGTTTCCTCTACGCTTTGTATCTTAATATTTTTCTTTAGGATCTTTCGTCCTTTTCTACTTCATTTTATCCTAATCGTCTATTCTAAGTTTCTTCTGTTTCCTCTGCCATTTTCTCCGGTTTTCCTAATCTCAGTCATTAGCAGTTTTTTCCTACTCAGGCTTCTCTAGTCATTCAGTCTTTTATTTACTCTTCCTTCTCCTCGTTTCTCATCTTCTGTCTCATATCCCTCCCCTACCACGTCTCTCCCCCTCCTGCATTTCCCCTTCCACCGGCCTCCCTCTGTAGACCACCCCTTCCCTTCCCACACCTCCTCATCTACTCCTCCCCTGACCCCCCTCTTCCCCTTCTACCGGCCTCCCCTTCCGCCACCCTCCTCTTCCCACACCTCCCCTACCTCTATCCTTCCTCTCCTGCCTTCCCCTTCCACCGCTCTCCCTCCCCTGCCTTCCCCTTCCCTTCCCACACCTCCTCTACCTCCATCCTCCCTCCCTTACCCTCCCCTTCCACCGCCCTCTCCATCCCCCTCTACTGCCACCACCCTCCCCCTTCCGTCCCTCCTTCCCCTCGCACTAAAGACAAATAAACTCCGATCTTTCCTTTCCAACCGGACAGGGCCTGCCTTCACGGCGTTAATCTTAAGAAAGCTTAGGAAAACGTAAAAAACAGTGATAAAAGATTGCCTAACGATTAGCTAAAGTGGCATTCTTTCCTATGATAACAAGTAAACTATAATCCAACACCGATGTGTAGGATACTTAGGCCTTATAGCACATTTGTCTGATCGCCCCCTCCTGCAGGCGAGCGACACACCAGGCGGCAATGCGACGTCAGTACAGCGTGCCTGGCGGAAGGGAGTAACGAGGGCAAGTCAAGGAGAACGCTTCAGTACACAGGTAAAGATTCAATCCACCAAACGCTGTAATGATTGAGAAAATGGCCCAATAGAGGAAATATAAAAAAGGGTTTATTGGTTGTCCATCCTGTTAGGCCTACTGAGTAATTACGGTCATTGAGATAAGATAATTGGTCGTTTAAGGAAGTATGATTGCAGCGGCAAACTCTCCCCCAATAATTTCGACTCACGTGTAGATAAACTATTAATAAGCGAATGGACAACTATCCGATTCGTTGTTGCTAGTTGCAAAATAGTGTATTGCAAACCCACGCTTATTCTTAACGCTATATTCGTTTGGGCTTTAAAGAGAAAGGTTATGACGGAAGGAGCGAATTATCGGGGCTGAGAACGCCGAAGGAAGGGCGCGGAGTGTTTTTGCACGTGGGTCTCCGAATGCGTCGCGAACCTCAGCAGTGGGGTTACAAAGGCGCAGAAACTCCAGCGAAATTCTAACTACGATAACTTCTCTGTGACAAAAAGCGTCGTGTCCAAGTTTTTTGCTGAGCTCCACCTCCTGCTTGACCCACAGAGCGAAGGTCACGATGAAATTAGACATGACATCGAATTACGTGAAACGGGAATTCGAAAATATGATAATGGTGGGAAAAATAATCCGAAAAAAAGATCGAAACCAGGAATTTCCTGAGTGTTGTCGAGACCTTCTTAAGGATGATTAAACGGCTCTAATTATTGGTTTATTGACCACAGCATTACGCTAAAGATGGGCCGAAATAGGCTTAGCTAGTTTTACAATCATCGCCGTAATTTAGAGGGAAAAGGAGACCACTGCTTCGAAACCTATTCGTGAAGATCATGTTAAATAGCTCTCTCTCTCTCTCTCTCTCTTTCTCTCTCTCTCTCTCTCTCTCTCTCTCTCTCTCTCTCTCTCTCTCTCTCTCTCTCTCTCTCTCTCTCTCTCTCTCTCTCTCTCTCTCTCTCTCTCTCTCTCTCTCTCCCTTCTCGAAATAATCAACGACAAACAACATGCACTGTCATGATTCTGGCCTTGTTGTTCTGTTTTGACGATAGAAAATGTTCTTAAATCAAGCGTTTGTTCTTACTCATCTGGTTATTACTGCATGTAATAATTACAGAGGGAAATAATGGTACACATCAATACACGCCAGACGAGAAATCTGGTAAAAAGAAAAGAAAAGAGAAAAAAAATCTTGAATTGTTTGTTTACCTTCGCAGTCATTTCGAAACGTTCTTTTTTCTCTCTATCTTTCCTCTTCTTTATCTTTTCTCTTTTTTTATCATCGCAGGTTCAATTACGACAGAAAAAAATAAGAAAAATAAATAGATTTCATATGACAAAAGTTGCTCATTAGGGAATAATTGGTCTTGTACTTCTCTTCACTATTAATGATATCAAATGATACCAAACCGGCGTTCAGGTTTCTAATTCGTCTTATTCATGTGTTCGCTGCGGGCGGGGTGGAGGGGAAGAGGGGGGGGAGAGAAGAAAGGAGGTGTGTGGGAGGGAGAAGAAGAAGGGAAAATGGTGGGAGGGGAGAGGAGAGAAGAAAGGAGGTGTGTGGGAGGGAGAAGAAGGGAAAAGGGGAGGGGAGGGGAGAAGAAAGGAGGTGTGTGGGAGGGAGAAGAAGAAGGGAAAATGGTGGAGGGAAAGAGGAGAGAAGAAAGGAGGTGTGTGGGAGGAGAAGAAGGGAAGGGGGGTAGAAAGGGGAGGGGAGAAGAAAGGAGGTGTGTGGGAGGAGAAGAAGAAGGGAAATGGTGGAGGGAGAAGAAAGGAGGTGTGTGGGAGGGAGAAGAAGAAGGGAAAACGGTGGGAGGGAGAGGAGAGAAGAAAGGAGGTGTGTGGGAGGGAGAAGAAGGGAAAAGGGGGAGGGGGGAAGGGGAGGAGAGAAGAAAGGAGGTGTGTGGGAGGGAGAAGAAGAAGGGAAAAGGATGGGAAGGGAGAGGGAAGAAGAAAGAAGGTGTATAGGAGGGAGAAGAAGGGAAAAGGGGTGGGGGAGAAGAAAGGAGGTGTGTGGGAGGGAGAAGAAGGGAAAAGGGGGGAGGAGAGAAGAGTAGGTGTGTGGAGAAGAAGGGAAAAGGGTGGGAGGGGAGAAGAAAGGAGGTACGTGGGAGGGATAAGAAGAAGGGAAAAGGGTGGGAGGGGAGAGGGGAGAAGAAAGGAGGTGTGTGGGAGGGAGAAGAAGAAGGGAAAGGGTGGGAGAAAGGGAGGGAGAAGAAAGGAGGTGTGTGGGAGGGAGAAGAAGAAGGGAAAAGGGGGGGGGGAAGGGGAGGGGAGAAGAAAGGAGGTGTGTGGAGGGAGAAGAAGAGGGGAGAAAGGGGAGGGTAGAAGAAAAGGATGTGTGTGGGAGGGAGAAGAAGAAGGGAAGAGGGGGGGAGAGAAGGAGGAGAGAAGAAAGGAGGTGTGGAGGGAGAAGAAGAAGGGAAAAAGGGGGGGGGGAAAGGGGGGGAAGAAGAAAGGAGGTGTATGGGAGAGAAGAAGAGGGGGAGAAAAGGGGAGAGGAGAAGAAAGGAGGTGTGTGGGAGGGAGAACAAGCACGCTAACGCCGGCACGGAGAAGGAGGAGGTAAATTTTGTGAAAAGAGGATAAGGGAAGGACGAAGACACAGAGAGAATGCGGGGGATGAGGAGAAGGGGAGGGAGAAAAGAGGTCGGAAGAGGAGACAGGAAACAGGGGAGAAGAAAGAGGTGGGAAGAGAAGGAGACATAAAAGAAGGGGAGTCAGGAAAGAGGTGGGAAGAGGAGACAGAAAAGAGGAAGGAGGGAAAGAAGTGGGAAAAGAAAAAGACGGAGGGAAAAAAGAGGTGTGAAGAGAAAGACAGAAAAGAGAAGGAAAGAGTTGGGGAGAGAAGGAGACAGGAAGGAAGGGGGAAGAAAGAGGTGAGAAGAGAAAGAGACAGAGAAGAAGGGAGAAGAAACGAAATGAGGAAAAGACAAGGAAGAGAGTTAAAAGACACGAAGAAAGGAAGAAGGAAATGGGATGAAAAAAGGAATGATAAATGAATAAATGAGAAAGGAAGAATCATCGAGGAAAACGACGTAAAATGAATAAATAACTAAAATGAAAAATGAAACAGAAGGAAGGGCAAAGAGCAAGAGAATGCGAGGACACAGAGAAGTACATTAAAAGGGGGATAAAACGAAAGAGTGGACCGGAAGAGGGAAAATAAAGGTCGCAGGAAAAACAAGACAAAGGAGGGACGGAAAGGGGGAAGAGGAGAGGGGGGGGGGAGCACGATCGGGGAGGCGAAAGGAAGGGGAAAGCAATCTTGATGAAAGAGGAGGGAAAGTAAAAGGGAAAACGACATGAAACGAAGGAAGGAAAGTGATAAGTCGAAGAAGGAGGAGAGGAGGAGGAGGAGGAGGAGGAGGAGGAGGAGGAGGAGGAGGAGGAGGAGGAGGAGGAGAGGAGGAGAAGAAGAAGAAGAAGAAGAAGGAGAGGACAGCTGGAGGAGGAGGGGGAGGAAGAAGAAAAAAAGCAGGAGGGAGAAGCATGGAGAAGGAGGAGGTGGAAGAAGATGAAGTTGCAGTAGTCGTAGAAGTAGGAGGAGGAAGCAGAAGATGAAGAGTAGGAGGACGAGGGAGTGAGGAGGAGGAGGGAGAAGAAGAAGAAGTAGAAGAAATTGGAGGAGGAGAAGAAAGAGGAGAAAAACCAAAAAAAGGAAAGCAAGAAGGAGGTGATT
>NW_020872280.1:50000-52500 GCF_003789085.1 Penaeus vannamei
CAAAACAGAAATGAAGAACACGAAATGCACAAATAAATATCCCGCACCCCTGATGACAAAAGAGCATCGCCGGCCCATGTAAACAAAAACAAACAGTTGGCTGCCTGAAGCTTCCACCCTTTAGTAATAACTTTGGAGCGTCGGAGGGACTTTAAAGTAGAGGGAGGGGAGGGGAGCTGGGGGGTAGAGGAGAGGGAGGGTGGGAGGGTAGAGGGAGGGAGGGAGGTTGGGAAAGGGTAGAGGGAGGAGAGGATAGAGGGGAGGGGAGGGAGGAGGGAGGAAAAGGGGAGAGGAGGGAGGGAGGGAAAGGGGAGAGGAGATAGAGGAGAAGGAGAGAGGGAAATGAAGGGGAAAGAGGAGAGGGGGGAGGGGAGGGGAAGGGTGGTAAAGGGGTAGAGAGAGATGGAGGAGAAGGGAGAGAGGGACATGAGGGGGAAAGAGGAGAGGGGAGAGAAGGGTGGAGATGGGTAGAGAGAGATGGAGGAAAGAAGGAGAGGGAAATGAAGGGGAAAGAGAGGGAGGTGAAGGGGAAGTGGGAGAACGACATAAAGGGGAAGAACATGAAGAAAGGAGAGAGGGAGGTGAAGGGGAAGAAACTGAAAGGGAAAAGAGAGACGGAGAGGAAGAGAAAAGAGGGAGATGAAGAGGAAAATAGATAGGGAATGGGTAGAGAGAGAGAGGAAGAGGGAAAGAAAAGGAAGATAAAGGGAAAAGGGAGAAGGAGATGAACGGGAAAATAGGTGAATGAAATGAAGGGAAACAGGGATAGGAAAATAAAGGAGGAAAGAGAAGAAAGAGATACAGGGCGAATGCGGGAAGAAGAGAAAGAGATAGATTGTGAACAGGGAGGGAGGGAGGAGGAGGGGGGGGAGGGGGGGAGGGAGAAGGAGGGTTTGGAAGAGGGATTTGAAAATGGCGGCGTTTGATTCATCATCATTACATCTGTCGTTGCGAGCGCAGGAGAATGTAAGCTGATGCTGCGTTCTTGCTGTTTATGCTGCTTTGCTGTCTTTTTTTGCTTTTGCTGTGTTTGCTGTTTATGCTGCTTTGCTGTGTATGCTGTTTTTGTTGTTTTGTTGTTTTTGGTGCTTATGCTGCATTGCTGTTTTTTTGTTTTGTTGTTTATGCTGTGTTTGATATTTTTGTTGCCTTAGAAGTTGATGGAGAGAAGGGTTGAGAAAAGACTCACTGATGATGCAGAGCAATGAACTTCAAGATCATAAAATATAAATAGCTGAATGCGCGGAAGTTTATCTGAAGAATCAAAGAAATTGGGATAAAGAGAAAGAATCAGACGAACTCGTAAATAAATAGGATAACGTATACGTCGGATTCAGGATACATGTATATATATATATATATATATATATATATATATATATATATATATATATATATATATATATATATATATATATATATATATATATATATATATATATATATATATATATATATATATATATATATATATATATATACATGCACATTTCATTTCTGTTTTTAGAAATTTCTATCTGTCATAATTTCCATCATTCTTATACCATGATTATCAGCTGATTATACAATATTCTTTTCTATTCATTTTTTTTTGTTCCATCGCTCCTAAAATAGACAGTATTTGCATTTTTCTTTCGGTTGAATACTCAAGTGATTCATTAATCAGACTTGTAATTAGCACCATGATACGCCCCCTCCCCCCCCCTCGCCCCTTTAGTACCTGCTCCCCTCATTTAAGGTCCTGCACCCCTCACCCAATCAACCGTTACCCCCCCCCCCTCCCCTTCCTTAACTCGTATAACTTGTATCGTTCTTCTCCTCCGTCTTCCCCTTACGCCCGTGCTCATCAGCCTTCTCTTTCTCCCCTCTTCATCAACGTGTTGTATTTTTTCCCCTCCCTCTTTGGATATCTTGAATTTCATTATCGTTTTTTCTCCCCTACACCTAATCTTCTGAGTCTTATCGTTGTCTTTACTGCTGTTCGTGTTACGTTGATATTGCCTTTAGTCTTTCTCATTATATTTTTTTTCTTCCTTTAGTACTTCCTTTTATTAAAATTGGTTTTATTCTCCGCTTCTCTTCCATTTCATTTTCTTTAATTCACTTTTTCCTCACAATTTTTAGACAAACATGAAGTGTGAGTAGGGCAGGTCTTACCCCCCCCCCCCTCCCCCCCCCGTGGAAGCTACTCTCCGAACACTATTTCGAAACCGCGACTCAAAAACAAAACTGAGAAAGAGAGAAACGAATCTTTTTTTCGAGCCGTCCGAACGTGTGAAGCATCACGCGCGTCTTGGCCTAGACGAGCCGGTATGTAGTTGATGGCGCGTTTTCATGTGTAACCAAGAACACGAAGAATGCGTCTTGAAGAACAGAAAAGAACCCAGGGAAAGAACTGCGGCCACTTTCATCTCGGGCGGAGACGAGCAGGTGTGACAGTCCCCGAGGACAACCACAGAACGCGCAGGCTCCGCGGCGCGCGCCTCGCTGGACGGAACGG
>NW_020872280.1:62500-67500 GCF_003789085.1 Penaeus vannamei
CTAATTATCATTATTGTAATTATCATCCTGATCATCATAATCATCTTCATCCTTATTATCATTAATATCATTACTATTATTATCAATATTGTTAATATCATCATTATCATTATTGTTATTATCATTAATACTATTCCTATCATTATTATCATCATTATTATAATTATCATCATCATTATTATCATATTCGTCATTAGTGGTAGTACAAGTCGTAGTAGCAGTAGTAGTCCAGACTGGAAACCTCGTGGGGCGCGCTTGCTCTTCCGTTTCCACCGCGCAGGTCTTCCCTTTCTATATGTTGGCGAAGTGCCTCCTCACCGGCAGCGTGGATTGGCCCAAGCGGGGATTTATCAATGAAACTGAACCAGGTTGTTTTATCAATGACGACCCATTTTGATGGCGTAGAAACGATGTATGGATAGTATAGCATCCATCAATAACGTTGCATCATAGAAATAATAGTCGTGCAACAACGAACCGCGCATTTTTGAGAACTGAACATTGAACTAAACAAGTTAAGACTTTTGAAAAACAAACAAAAAGACTTGTCCGCGTATGGAGGAAGGTTTCTAGTCTGGGTAGTAGTAGTAGTAGTAATATTAGTAGAAGTTGAGTAGTGGTAACAGTAGTATAGTAGTAATAGTAGTGATCTTAGTAGTAGCAGTCGTAGTAATGGTTTTATTAGTAATAGTAGTAATATAAGCAGCAGTAGTGGTAGTAATCTTTGTAGTAGTAGGCCTAATAGTAATAATCTTAGTAGTAATAGCAGTAATCTTAGTAACAGTAATAGTAGTAATCTTGGTAGTAGTAGTAGTAGTAGTAGTAGTAGTAGTAGTGTTACTCTTAATAGTAGTAGTAGTAGCATGGTGATGGTGATTGTTATTATTATCATTATTGTTATCAATATAATTCTTATTAATGATTTTGTTATTATATCCATTGTCGTTATGACATTCATAACTTTCATTCATAACTCTCTCTCTCTCTCAATTTATCATTCTCCCTCTCTTTCTCTTTCACTTTGCCCCCCCCCCTCTCTCTTTCTCCAACACACACTCATCCTGTGTCTCGGTCTCTCTCTCTTCTCTCTCATTCTTATCCGCATTGCAAAGGCTTTCTGCATTTCTCTCTTGCTTTCTCTCCTCTCTCATTTTCTATCTCCCTCCTTTTTCCCTCTGATTTTCGAATTCCTATCCATATCATCATTGTTTCTTTACGTTATTCTTCTCATTTATTTTTATCTCATCTTCATCCAATATCTCCTTATTCCTTTATCATCCGTCTCCCATTCTGCTATTTCTTCTTTTTTTTGTCTCTCTTGCCCTTTCACCCCTTCTACGCCTCTTTCTATTATTCTTTCCGTGTTTTCATTTTTTTTTCTATTATTATCGCCTTTTGTATTTTACCCTATCTTTCTCCCCCACTATTCCCTCCTCTCGCTCACTTCCTCACTTCCTATCTTTTTTTTCCTTTCTTTCTCTCTCTTTCTCGCGAGTGAGCTATTTTTCCTTCTCTGTTTTTGTCTTCTCTTTTGTTTCCTCTTGGTCTCTCTTGTCTTCCTTTCTGTCTTCCTTTTCCTGTCTTTCTTCCAAGCATTCCATTAGTCTCCTCTCTCACTCTCTATCTTCTTTCTCTTTCTCTCCCTCTTCATATCTCTCGCTCTCCTCCATCTCCCCTCTATCTCCCCCTCCTTGTCTCTCACCCTCTTTCTTTTTTTCTCCATCTCTTTCACTCTCTTCCTCTCCCTTTCACTCTTACCGTTCCTCTCCCTCACCATTTCCCTCTCTTTCACTCTCTTTCACCCTTTTCCTCCAACTCTCCTCTCTCCCCTTCTTCTTCCTCTCCCTAGCCTGTTTCCTCTGTTCCTCACCCTTTGCTCTCCCTAACCCCTTCCTCTCCTTCTCCCTCTCCCCTTTTCTCTTTTATTCACCCTTTTTAATTCTCACTTCTCTCCCCTTCCAATTCCTCTCCATCTCCCTGTTCTCTCTCCTCTCCCTTACCACTCCCCAGCTTCCTCTTCCCTCATCCTTTCCTCTCCCGTCCCATTCTCCTGAATCCTTTCCCCTCTCCCACTCCCCACACCCCTTCCTCTCCCCTCTCCCCTCATCCTTTCCCCTCCCACTCGCCTACCTCCTCTCCCCTCTCCCCTCATCCTTTCCCCTCCCACTCGCCTAACCCTCTCCCCTCTCCCTCATCCTTTCCCTCCCACTCCCTACCTCCTCTCCCCTCATCCTTTCCCCTCCCACTCACCTCCTCTCCCCTCATCCTTTCCCCCCACTCGCCTACCTCCTCTCCCCTCCCCCTCTCCCCTCATCCTTTCCCTCCCACTCGCCTACCTCCTCTCCCCTCTCCCCTCTCCCCTCACCCCTTCGTCTGGAGCTCAAGTCGACTTCCATTGATTCATCCTCCGCTCTCGATTAAGACAGTGAAATATACCTTCTGGCCGGGACATTTGTAAACTGTCACAGCGCCAGTTTAATCTGTTCATATTAACATCATCATTGTCAAACGGCTCCGTACTCAGTAGATTGGGTCGGGTCGGGCTGTCGGGTCGGGCTGTCGGGTACGGTCTCCGCTCCGCTTTGATTTTGTGACGTCGGGTGTGTGTGTGTAAAGGGGGGTTGGGGTTGGGGGGTGGGGGTTGGGGGGTTGGGGGGAATCCGTGTGTCTGTTGGTGCGTGTACGTTTTAGAAGGAGAGGGAGTTGTGCGTATGTGTGTGTAGCAGGATGGGGATGAATGTGGGAGAGTGTTTGTAAGTGTGTGTGTGTGTGTGTGTTTGTGTATGTGTGTGTGTGCGTGTGTGTGTGTGTGTGTGTGTGTGTGTGTGTGTGTGTGTGTGTGTGTGTGTGTGTGTGTGTGTGTGTGTGTGTGTGTGTGTGTGTGTGTGTGTGTGTGTGTGTGAAAGAAAGAGAGAGAGAGAGAGAAGAAATGAGAAATATATGAGAAAGGAAAAAGATAATGGCTGGCGAAAAGAAAACTCAGGAAATTTTGGTAAGCAACAGGAACCGACGAAGGAGTAGAGAGGAAACAAGGAGGATAAATGGAGGAAGGGCGTAAAAGAGGAGAAGGAGACGAAAGCGAGGAAAAATAGGAAGACGAGACGATGGAGGAAGAAGAGAAGGAGGAGGAGGTGGAAGAGGGGGAGGAGTAGGAGGAGGAGGATGAAGGGGAGGCAAGGAAGTGGAAGAAGAGTAGGATTGGATAAAAGATAGGAATTAGAGGAAAGAAGATGCAAGGGAAAGGAACGGTAGAGAGAAGAGAAAACGAAAAACAAAACAAAAAACAAAACAAAATAGAAGGATGAGGTGAAAGAAGAAAAAAATAATATGATAAGATGAAAGCAAAAGAGTAGAGAGTAAGAAACGAGACAAAAATGAAAAGTGAAGGGAAGCGGAAGAGAGGAAGTCGAAGTCGCAGGGTGAAAAGGACAGTCGAAAACGAAGAATGAAAAAAAAGGAAATTAAAAGGATGGAAGTAGATAAACGAAAAGAAAGAACGTTATAATAGAGGTCAATGGCGATGAAAAGGGAACTTGGAACAGAGGAATGAATGGTAAGTAAAGACAGCAAGAAAGATGAGAGAAAGGAGCGAAAGGATACAATAGAGAACTCACACATTCACATATCTATATCTATTTATCTGTATATTATCTCTGTCTATCTATCTATCTATATATCTATCTATCTATATATATATATATATATATGTATATATATATATATATATATATATATATATATATATATATATATATATATATATATATATATATCTATTTATCGTTTGTGTGTGTGTGTGTGTGTGTGTTGTGTGTGTGTGTGTGTGTGTGTGTGTGTGTGTGTGTGTGTGTGTGTGTGTGTGTGTGTGTGTGTGTGTGTGTGTGTGTGTGTGTGTGTGTGTGTCGGTGGGAGAGAGATCGACAAACAGACCGACAGCCAAACATACTGACAGGAAACTAGAGCCTCTTAAAAGCTCAAGTAAGCAAGAAAAAGGAAAGATGTAACACTGCGAATAACCGAAGAATAAACAATAGATACAAAGAGTACACATTAAGGAATACGAAAAAAAAAATGTCAAGTAAGAAAAGTGAACGCCATTGCCGAAAGAAACAGCAACAACAACAAAAAGAAAAAAAGAAATGGAAACGAGAGCCAAGAAAGCGAGGAAAGAGAGAGAGAGAGAGAGCGAGAGAGAGAGAGAGAGGAGGGGAGGAGGGAAGGGAGAGAAGGGAGGGAGGGGGAGGGAAGGCAAACTTGATGAGAATTGGTGTGTACGCTTACTCGAAACGGCACAGTTAATATTCTTATTCGGGTCTGGACTGATGATAAATTGTTTAGCCCGAGTTCCTCTGCGGGGTTTATTTTGGTATTGTTATTAATGCTCCTGTTTGCGCAAGTTTTATCTGGAGTTCGTCGGCGCTGGTTGATTGAGTTTGGTTGATAAATATGCGTCTCAAAGGAAACAATACGCTGATGCGACGCTTGGAAGAGACTGTATGTGACCCCGATTTAATGAATACACGAATTAACACCGTAATTTTATTTGTAGGTCTGTGAACGTAACGAAGTAACTAGCACTTAATTGCTGCGAGTGAGTCTTGCATCTGATTTAATTACGTGCAGGTCGTGATCAGCGTCAGTAAATAAAACTATGCATCACATGACCCGGCGGAAGTAGCTGTCTTTTTTCCCGGACTCGGATCTACTGCCTCAGCTCGGCTCAGTGAATTTCGCGGAGACTCGTTGGGTCTGCTGCCTCCGCGCCCGAGAAACGCCGTCGTTGAGTCTCAAAGAATGAAGGGCGTCGCAGGGATGTGTTATGCTCGCCTCATTGGATATGCACGATCATGAGGACGATACAGTAATGACCAATAGACCGGGTGTTGGAAGCGGAGTGAGTTAGGGCGGCGCGGTTGTTCTCGCCAAGCTGGTGGGTCTTATCTCCCTGATTCATGGTAGAGCAAACACTGAATCAGGCGCCACAATCACGATATTCCAAA
>NW_020872280.1:87500-90000 GCF_003789085.1 Penaeus vannamei
TTATTATCATTATCATTATCATTATTATTATTATTATTGCAATCATTAATAGTTGTCGTTGCTTTTAGTATCATTTTTATTAGCCTTCTCATTTTTATTATCATTATTGTTAACTTTATTATTCTTATTATTACTATTGCTACTGTTATTATCATTATGATCATTATCATTATTATCATTATTATTGTCATTATTATCATCAATATCATTATCATCATCATTAACATTATCATACATATTATTACTTTTACTTTCCTTGTTATCATCATATCTATCATTATTATCATTATCGTAGTTGTTACTGAAATTATGACTACTGAAATTAAATGTTATTATTATAATTATTATTACTATTATCATTATCATTATTGTTATTACTGTCATTAATAGCCGTAATAGTATTGTTGTTGTTGTTGATTCCTATTATTATCATTATCATTATTATCATTATTATTATTACCTTTATTGTTATCATTATCAATATTGATATAGTTATTATTATTATTATCATTATTATTATTATTATTATTATTATCATTATTATTATTATCATTATTATTATCATTACTATTATCATAATCATTTTCATCATTATCCTTTTCATCATTATCATTATTTTTATTACCATTGTTATTGTCATCATCATTATCACCATTCTCATTTTCATTATCATTGTTATAACCATTGTTATTATTATTATTAATGTCATTGTTCTTGTTAGCATTACTAATATCATTATTGTTAGTGTTACCATTATCATTATTGTTATCATTGTCATTATTATCATTGAATTATTACCATTACTATTTTTGTTGGTACTGTTGTTGTTCTTATTATCATTATTGCTATCATTATTACTATTAATGTCATTATTATTATCATTATCATTACTGTTATTGTTATTATTATCATCATCATCATCATCATTATTATTATATTATTATTATTATTATTATTATTATTATTATTATTATTATTATTATTATTATTATTATTATTATTTATTATTATTATTATTATTATTATTATTATTATTATTATTATTATTATTATTATTATTATTATTATTATTATTTATTATATTATTATTATTATTATTATTAATTATTATTATTATTATTATCATTATTATATTTTATAATTATTATATTATTATTATTATTATTATCATTATTATTATTATATTATGATCATTATCATTATCATTTTCACTATTATCATTATTAATTATTAATAATTATATTAATTTTTATTATTATTATATTATTATTATTATTATTATCATTATTATTATTATTATTATTATTATTATTATTATTATTATTATTATTATTAGTAGTAGTAGTAGTAGTAGTAGTAGTAGTAGTAGTATCATTATGTTATCATATTATCATTATTATAATTATTGTTATTATCACTACTATTATTATTATTATTATTATCATTATATTTATTATATCATTATTATTGTTATTATTATTATTATTATTATTATTATATTATTATTATTATATTATTATTATTATTATTATTATTATTATTATTATATTATTATATTATCATTATCATTTTTTTATCATTATCATTATTATTAAAATGATGATGATGATGATTATCATTATCATTATGTTATATTATTACTATTATGTTATTGTTGTTGTTGCTATTGTTTTATTGTATTATTATCAATATTGTTATTATTATTATTATTACTATTATTATTATTATCATTATCATTTGTTATTATTATAATTTTCACTCTTATTACTATTACTGTTATCATTATTATTACTCCTACTGCTATTATTGTCATGGCTATTATCACTGTTATACAATTATTTATCATTATCATCATATCTTATTACTGTTATGCTAATTTTTATCCTTATCTTATCATATTAATTATTATATTATTATTATTATTATTATTATTATTATTATTATTATTATTATTATCATTATCATTATCATTGTTGTTATTATTATTGTTATTATTATCATTATTGTTATTATCATTATTATTTTCATTGATATGATTTTTATCACTATATATTGTTATTATTATGGAAAAGTAGCAGAAGTAGTAGCAGTGGAAGTAAAAGTCATGAGAATAGCAGTAGTAATGCTAAAAATGATGATTATAACAATCACAAAAAATGATGACAATAATGACTGTGATAAACGGTATTTTCGTTAAAATCCCCATAAAAAGATAACATATCACCCAACCTCCATTAGCATCACAGCATACATTCCGTTTCATCAATTCCCTTTCTCCATCCCCCTCCCCCCTCCCAGCCCCCTGTCCCTCCCCCCTTTGACCCCCCTCCCACCCCCTGGCCTCCCCTTGCCTACCTACCGCTCTCCCCCTCCCTTACGACCCCCCCCACACACCCCACCCCCTCTCCACGTTCATTTCCACATGCTTTATCCTTTCCCTTATTTCTTTTTCCTATTTCTCTTAGATCTTTCGGTTTTCCTTCTTCGTTCATTCCAGCTC
>NW_020872280.1:100000-105000 GCF_003789085.1 Penaeus vannamei
CGCTTCCATAGTGCTTGTGTCTGCGTCCGCCGGGAGGTCGAAGGGTTTGTTAGCAAGGGAATAATGTGAGATGCGCCAGTCAGTGTCCACGTCCGGGAGCAAGACACAAACTCAGGGACATTAATCATGAGTTTTGATGTTGGGGGAAAGGCTTCGGCTGTGGGGGGGGGGGGAGGGGCAGGGAAGGGGAGGGAGCAGAAATGGGAAGGGGCGATGAGAATTTTTTTACGATCTGCCTTTTTCTTTATTTCAACGTAAGTAATAGGTGTTTGGATTAAAAGTGCGACGGGTGTATTGTTCAATATGTACTCGTAAGCCTTTCCTTGAGCACTGTTGAAAACTACAACTGCTATTGGAATTATTTACATATATATGTATATATATTTATATATATATATATGTATATATATATATATATACACATATGTATTTATAATATATACACATATTACTTAATTTCTTATCTGCTTCATCCTGATTTTCATCCGATTTTCTACGCCTCTCTCTCATCCCCACTTTCTCTCTCTCTCTCTCTCTCTCTCTCTCTCTCTCTCTCTCTCACTCTCTCTCTTCTCTCTCTCTCTCTCTCTCTTCGCTCGCTCGCTCGCTCGCTCCCTCTTCCTCCCTCTCTTTCTCCTTCCCTCCCTCCCTCCCTCCCTCTCCCTTGTTACTCTCCCGCTCTCGGTGAGGCTCTCCAGGTCGGCAGCACATAATGCACTGTGCGCTTCTCTCTCAATTAGCGCGTATTGACTGGGCTCTACAAAAACTCGGAGGCCCGAGATCCTAATACAAGTAATGGCAAAACCCGCCCCCGGCCATATTTAAGAGCGGGTATTGGACAATGGCTTAGATGAAAGAGGGAGGTTGTTAAAAATCGCCGTGTGATTTAAAACTCAGTGGCTTTGTGTTACGTCAGCTGATGGCACACCTTTGCTGCGAGGAGTCAAATGAGAAAGTGTGTGGAGTTCTCCTTCCCTGTCCTTCTCTCGCCCCCCCCCCCCTCTAACCTTCTCTATCCCTCTCTCCCCTTACTATCTCCTAACCTTCCTCCAGCCCCCCCCTTCCCCCCACATCAGCCGTTCCCAATCTCCCTCCCCCCCCCACGAACCCTCCCGACCCCAACCCCCGCCACTACTTTCCCATCGTAAGTCAAATGAGCGCCCGGAGTACCCTTCCGACGCAGATGAGGGACCCGTTGTCGTTCTTCCCGCGTCCTCCTACACACGCACGGAGGTCAAATGAATACCTACAGTCTCCTCGGCATGAGTCAAATTAGAGCCTCCAGTAGCAGGCCGGAGTCAAATGAGCTGTAATGGTATTTATTACCCGCGGGCATAAAGTGAAACGCGAGGTCGACGGGAACGAAGATTTCGCACTCACTCATTTGATTTTTAAACATCAGGTGATTACCCTTCTCCCCCCCCCCCCCACATGCCCCCTTCCTCGTCCTAGAAACCTCTAGAAAGCCGAAGAGGAAGTCCTTCTTCGTCGCCTTAGGAAGCCTCGATATGCCATCATTTCAGGGTTCCTCAGAAATAGCGTTTTGTCGTTTTGTCTCCGGCTTCGGCTTAAGTCCGACGGGAGTGCGCGTCTTAGTAGCTGGCAAGAGTCAAGTAAGATGTAATGGTATTCATTGTCCGTTTGCAGAAGGTTCAAGTCAGGCTGTATGGGAATTCTACTTTATTTCGCGTAGGATCAAAGTGGAACCAGGCCTGAATCGTGTCATTTTGAGGTAATTTTTTCTTTTTTAATTATCATTATTCTTAACTATCGCCATTTGTGAATTTTGATTAGTTCGGCAATGAATCATTCGGAGAAGTTCAGATAATGATCTATCGGCGAAAAAATCGGAACTGTGAGGTTAATGAGAAATGACGGTTTCTCCATTGTAAGTTAAATGAGGAACGGCAGTCATTACGAGTCAAATGAGCAACTCCAGTGTCTCCTCCATGAGTCAAATGAGAAACATTATTCTCTTTGCTAAGATTCTAGATGAGAAATTGCAGCCTTCTTGCCGTCTGCCAAAGAAATAAATGCAATCTGAAGACGCCAGACGTTCAGTAGAGAATGAAGTTGGGGCGGCGAAGGGGAAGTTTGGTAAGGGGGGGGGGGGGGGCAGGGGTAGGGGGCAGGGGGATCCTCGCGAAGAACTTGTTTGTGTGTGTTTGTGTGCGTGCGCGCTCCTCCGCCTCGCTTGTGTATGTACGATTAATGGCTTGCAAGTGATAGAAGTGATAAGATTTGTCAGATTACAGGGCGAGCGGGATGGAGTTCAGTCGCTCGGCTTGCAGGATGCGCGTCCATAACCTGTTCTTATCGGCCTTCTTGTGGCTTCTTTGCAGGCTGTTGTTTGGGGCGAAGCAATATTTTGGCGCTGTTCTTCGCCCACAATTGCAGAGACAAAGAGACAAATACAGAAGCAAAGACACATATTCGCTCGCACCCACACGTAACCACACAAACACGCATATACACAAGCCCACACACACGCACACGCCCCCCTCACACCACACACACACAACACACACACACGTACACACACACACACACACACACACACACACACACACACACACACACACACACACACACACACACACACACACACACACACACACACACACACACACACACACACACATGCACACGTACACAAAATCCCCCCCCCTCTCTAGATAGATAGAGAGGCATATATGCATACCTAAAACATACTTACACACAAGCACACACATACACACAAACATATATAAAACAAACACACACATAAAACAAACACACACACACAAACACATATATAAACAAACACACACACATAAAACAAACACACACACACAAACACATATATAAAACAAACACACACACATAAAACAAACACACACACACACACAAATAAACACACAAATAGAAAATCACAGACAAGCAACTACTTTTATTACATTTCATTAAGAATCCACTGTCAGTGTACTTGGATATGGCATATGGCGTCTAGAACGAATTAACACAAGTGAAAAGTGATACAGGCCTTATAATTATCATATATTCGTAATTTCATCGCTTAGTGACGTCATGATTAATCGCTCACATCAACCATATACTCGTAATGAGGAAAAAGAGTCAGCAAAATCCTCATTAATCTTTTTTGGTAAACTCATGTATGGAATTCATGTGTACGAATGATATAAATGACTGCCAAATGAATGAATAAATAGGCATATATATTCGTAGGCCTACTTACATTGATAGATACATACATACACACACACCGACTCGCACGCACACACACACACATGTGTAGATATATCTGTTAATTCATTTGTTGATATGTAAATGCAGACAAAGACACACACAAACACACACATACATATACATACATATATACATACATATATATCTATCTCTATCTATATATATGTCTATATATATATATATATATATATATATATATATATATATATATATATATATATATATATATATATATATATATATATATATATATGTATATACACACACACACACACACACACACACACACACACACACACATACACACACACACACACACACATATATATATATATATATAATATATATATATATATATATATTATATATATATATATATATATATATATATATATATATATATATATATATATATATATATATATATATATATATATATATGTATATATATATATATATATATATATATATATATATATATATATATATATATATATATATATATATATATATCTTTTTTAATCAGATTTGGCTTTACGGCTTAGAAAGCCATATGCAAATGCAGCGCTTGGATCCTTGCTCCCGAAAGAGGGCGAGGCAGAAATCCACCTTAGGCCTACTTCCTCGAAATGACAGATCCGGAGCCCCGACGGCGAGACGCGGCCCACATCTCGCTTCAACCACTGACCAAACTAATGAATGGGGAACCGCCTTTGCCGCCCCTTCAATGATCCAAGGGGAGAGAGAGAGAGAGAGCGGCTGGGGGAGAGGGGAAGGCCGGGTGGAGAGGGAGGGAGGGGAAGGGAGGGGAAGGGGGGGTTGAAGGGGAAGGGAGGAGGAGAGGGTTGAAGCGAAAGGAGAGGTAGGATGCGAAGGGGGGAAGAGGGAGAAGAAGAGAGACGACGGAGAAGGGGAAGAGGGAGTGGGAGAGAAGAAGAGAGAAACAAGAGAAGATCCTTAAAAAAAGAAAGAGTAAGATAAGCAGGAGAACAAAAGGAAAGGGAGAGGGGAAGAGGAGGCTAATTAGGAAAGAGTAAGAGGAATAACAGGACAGACATGAAAGAGAAGCAGAAGGGAAGGAGAAGCACAAAAGAAGAAAGGGTAAGAGACGGGGTAGAAAAAAGTGTCCATTCTAAACCGAAGAAAGAGATACACTGAGGAGGTCTCTTAAGGGCCAGTGTACGCTCAATGAATGTATACAGCTGTACTTCAGGTAATGATTAATGGTTGATGATATACATAAGCGTCCCCGCCGCCAAAGGGCCAAAGCCGTGCCTATGGCGAGGCGGGGCTGGAATGAGCCTCGACTTCCGGGGCGCCCAGGTACCCGCTTCCGATTGCTCGCTCGATTGTCCTTTTTTTTTTTTTTTTTTTTTTTTTTTTTTTTTTTTTTTTACGCCCGATTATCTCTCTTTTTTGTGATCCTCAAAATCAGTTTGATTGTAGTTTCGATTATCGGATGACTTTATTTTTTTCTCTCTTTTGTAAAAGATGGTTATGGAAGGTTTGACTCTTGTGGGTTTGTTGTCTAGGTATTCCATAAATATCTTATCTTATTACTCATTGTTATCATCATGGTTATCATTATTGTTGCTATCATTATCATTGTTATCATCATGACTATCGTTATTGTTGCTATCATTATCATTTTATCATATCATTATCATTATCAGTACATTAATGTTATTATTGTTTTTGTTTATCACATTATCATTATTGTTACTGCTATGATTAGTTAATATTGTTATTATTGT
>NW_020872280.1:107500-110000 GCF_003789085.1 Penaeus vannamei
TACATGTATATGTATCATATATATAATTATGTATCCACGTATATGCAATTCGCATAGCATCCAGTATAGCAATCAACCAAGTCGCTGGTTTTATTACCCAGGAATATTTCAGAGTAATCTCACTTACGAGCGAATATCAGGGAAGTATGCCAGAGGCTACTTCCTGTTGTAAACGATGGTAAGTTCTTTTAATCATCACAGTGATGAATGGATAATGATAATAATTTTGTTGCTATTTCTGTCCCATCATTACTATTTTTGTTATTGCTGCAGTACTTCTAAAACTGGAATTAGATTAATGTAGTGGTAAAAGTAAGGACAACAATAATGACAATGATTATAATGATGTTGATAATAATGATGGCAATGATGAAAGTATTTTAATGAAAATGATAATGAAGATAATAATAACTGTATTAATAGTAATAATCATATGAATAATGATGGTGATAACAATAATGATAATAACAATGATAATGATGATAACATTAACAATAATGATAATAACAATGATAATGATAATATCACATGATAATATTGATATAAAGCATGATAATAGTAATGTTAACGACAATAAGGCAGTTTTATTATGATAATGATAACGGTAAGGATAATAATGATAATGAAATGGTAATAAGGATAAAATAGAAATGATTCATTGTGATAATGATGATAATCTTAATAATGATGCTGAAATAATGAAATGATGACTAATGATAAGAATAACAATGATAATTATGATGATGAGTAAAGTGAAAATGATAATGATGATGATAAAGATAATGATGACAATAATAACAATAATAATAATGATAATAACAATGATAATCTTAATAATAATAATGATGATGATGATGATGATAATAATGATATGATAAAAATATGATAATATGATGAATAATGATGATAATAATGGCAATAGTGACAGAGGAATTATACTAATAACAGAGGCAATAATAACAATAACAAAGATGACAATGAGGATGATAATAATGACAATAATGGTGATCTTGAAGATGGTCATGATACAAATAAAGTTGATCATAATCATGATAATGATAACAACGACAACCAAAGCAAAAGCAACCGAACCAACAGCAACAAAAAAGAAAAAAAAGAAAAATAGAAAAAGAAAAAAATAATAAAAAAAAAAAAAAACTAAGATAAACATTAAGCACGCCACCCCCCCCCCCCCCCGCTGACGTAAATGGAACAAATGGTATTCCGGAAAGAGGATCGCTTACACATGACCGGTATGAATAAACCCGCCCTTCTCACGTGTTAAGCAGACGTCCTCATCCATGACTTGACAGCGCAGGCCATCGTCTCTCCCATGCCATTATCATATTGTAAGTAATGACAAAAGGTACACGTCCTACCGCTACAGTACTAACGAGGGGTGAGCGACTTCCGCCTCTATGGGAAGGAGGTATAAGTACGGTTTTTATTGATGTCGGTATGATGTGTATAAAGTATGTATGCTAATAATAAAGGTTCAATTATATCGTCAGCACTTGTCTTTTATGAAAACCGGATGAAATGTTAGCACAGGGAGGTTTCTCTCTCTCTCTCTCTCTCTCTTTCTTTCTCTCTCTCTCTCTCTCTCTCTCTCTCTCTCTCTCTCTCTCTCTCTCCTCTCTCTCTCTCTCTCTCTCTCCTCTCTCCTTTCTTTTTTTTTTTTTCTTCTAAAGGAAGTTTGGTCTAATTATGTAGTAGTGATAAAGTCAAGATATACATTGCAATTTCGGGCTTTCAATGCAAATAAGTAGATGATGAAATGATAATGATAAACAGGATTGTGATAAGGAGTTTCGAATATCATGCTGTTGGTAACGATAATCGGGAAGAAAAATATATATAATACAATAGTAAGGGTGATGGGGATGGTAACAATAACTGCAAGTCTATGAACTTTAGTAACAGTAGTAAAGATAATGATGATAATGATATTAGGGAATGATGCGATTATACGATAATGAGCATAATAATAGGGAAATTCTAATGTTGCTTTACATGATTATGATGAAAATAATGGTAATAAAGATAATGGCATGAGGCAGAGAGGAGGAAAGGAAGGAGAGTGTGAAAGAGAGAGATATGAGAGTTACAAAATGAAAAGAAAGACAGAGGTTGACAGATAGATAAAGATGGACAGATAAAAAGATAGAAGGAGAAAGAGAAAAAGCTGGATAGATTGATAGACATATAAAGATAGATAGAGAGACACGCACACAGACAGACAGTCAGTCAGACAGACGGTCAGTCAGGCAGTCAGTCAGTCAGTCAATCAGACAGACACACAGACGGTCAGTCAGACAGACGGTCAGTCAGTCAAACAGATGGTCAGTCAGGCAGTCAGCCAGTCAGTCAGGCAGCCAGTCAGTCAGTCAGACAGTCAGTCAGGCAGTCAGGCAGTCAGTCAGTCAGACAGTCAGTCAGCCAGTCAGTCAGTCAGACAGACAGATAGACAGACGGTCAGTCAGTCAAACAGACGGTCAGT
>NW_020872280.1:132500-135000 GCF_003789085.1 Penaeus vannamei
GAAAAGGAGCGGAGACGCGTGGGTGGTAGGATTGTATTGATTCCTGGGCGTAGGATGGAAGAAGACGGAGAAGAAGAAAAAGCAGATCCCGTTATGGCGAAAGGGAACGCAACACCGGAGAAACACACGCTGAAAGAAAGCAAGCAAGACGCCAGGTAGAGAGAGAGCGAAAGGGGAAAGCGAGAGAGCAAGGGCAAAAAACGTGCAAGTGATGAGTCAACATTGTCCCATTGTCTTCCGGAAGAGGCCGAGGGGGAGGTGTAATGAGAGAGAGGTCAGCCCTTCGGTAATGGCCAGGTAATGGGGCCTCGGCGGTGGTGCTCCGGCGGTGGTGATGCTGATCGTGTTGTGGTGGTGATGGCGGGGCCTTGGTGGTGGTGGTGGCGAACGTGGGAAAACAATTATAGGCAGAAAAGATAGGAATGAGAATTGATTTCGATCATTATACATTATACAAACTTACATAATAATCGTGAAGATATAGCTATGGAAATTCCAATTACACACATTACATTATGAAAGTTGTCAACTCCCAGCATTTTTTTCTGATATCATTAGTTATAAATTCCCAGGATTTTTTTCTGACGTTATTGTGATATCGTTGGTTTGAGACAATTCACATCAATACAAGAAAGGGCCACAATGAATGAAAATTATAATGATATCCAAGAGACTTTCTAAATAATATATACTCCTGATCACCAAATCGCAATGAAACAGTATACAATAGTTACAGTCATCCTTTTCCTACTAGTCATTAGCACATCAATTCCACGCCGCATAAAGATAACACAAAACGACAACCGAAGTACAAAACCCCCACATCCCTCGCAGAAGGAAATGCAACCAGATACCAACGAAAATTATTAGCGGTGTCACGCCTCCGGAAACGCAACAGAAAACGGGAAGCGAAAATACTACGGAGGACTCGCGCGCTCGGAGGAACCGCAGCGCCGGCGACCGTTTCTTGCGGCGAGCGAAGGCGACGGCGAGAATGGCTTCCAGAATCATGGCGAGAACTCCGTGAATGGAGATAATGGTCATTGCAATTAATGGCAATATCCGTGATGATGCAACAATAATAAGAAAATTTAGCAGCAGTAATGTTAGTTATGATAATGAAAATAATGATGATATAAATAATGATTATGGTTAGAATGATAATGATGATAACAACAACAAAATTAATAATGATAATAGTAGTAGTAATAGTAGTAGTAATAAGAATGTCAGATAATAACAGTTTTAAGAAAACTGATAACAAAAATAATAATATCAATGATAGTAATAACAATACTACTACTAATGATAAGGATAATAATAATGATGCAATGATAATGATGATAATAGAATAAATATGAGAATGATTGTGATAATCATAATAGTAGTATTGATGATAATAATAAAGATAGTAGTAACGATGATGATAATGAATGTAATGCTAATAAAAAGATAATCAATAGATCATTAAGAATATCATGATACTAAGGTAATAAACTAATGATAATAACAAAGATAATATAGCATATAAGGATGATGATGATGACAGGAATAATGATAATAATGATGAAAATAATAATAGTGATAATGATGATAATAATGATAATGATAAGGACAATAAGAAAGATGATAATGATGGTAATAATAGTGATAACAAAAATGAAAATCATTATGACAATAATAATAACGATGATGATAATAACAATAATAAAGATAATAATAGTAATAGGGAAAATAACAGTGTCAATAATGGTAAGAATAACAATGATAGTACAAATGACAATGATGAAATCAACAACAACAACAAAGCAACAACAAGGATGATGGTAATGATAATGATAATAATAGTAATGGCAATAATAACAATAATAATGATAATAATAATGATAATACCAATAAAAATGATGATGATAATGATGATGATAAGGATCATTAATAGTAATGGCAATAATGATAATAATGACGATAATTATGATGATAATAATAGTAATAGTAATAGTGATGATGAAAATAATGATAATGATAACAATGATAATAATAATGGTAATAATAATAATGATGATAATAACAATAATGATAATAGTAATGCAAATAACAATAACTATAATAAAAATAAAAGTAATTGTGATAATGATTATTGTTATGATAATGAATAAGAATAATGATTGTGATTGAAAAAATAATAATGATGATAAAATATTGATGATTTATAAAGGCAAAGACAATAGCGATTATAACAACAGTAGCAATGTTAAGTTATATAAACATTTAAAATCATAATGATAGTAAAAAGACCAAAGTTATTAATATTTCTAAGGGAAGACTAATCGCAGAGAGAACAACAAGAACAACAAAGCAAAAATATCAACAAAAAGAACAATAGCATGAAAATCAGAACTATTAGTGGAAAAGCAACACTACGATGGTAAGAATAGAAAATAGAAAATGAACACATACCACATCATGAGAAGAGAAGAAAAAAAGTGAATAAATCAACAGA
>NW_020872280.1:149533-157033 GCF_003789085.1 Penaeus vannamei
AAACAGAAAAAAGAACTAAAATACAAATAGAGATATTAACAAACAAACAAAGGTGACAAAGCCAGTGCTGGTGAAAAAGGACCACATTGGCTTTTTGTCAAAAAATGTCAAAAATGAAGTATACTTGCAGATTTATGATGAGTTAATTTCTAAAAGTATTTTTGTTTTAAGTTGCGGTTTTTTTTGCTGACGGGGATAGGGGGGGGGGGGGTCGGTGTGGTAACTCCTAGCTTATTTAAATAATAAAATCATCTGGGATTCATGGTTTAATATTTTACGAATAAATGATTCCTGATTAAATGAACGTAAAATGACTTCAAGATGATGTTTTGGTTAAATAACAGCTTTTAAGTTTGATGGATTTCATCATATGATAGAATCAATGGCTATTCTAATAGCCGTTTAGTATCTACATAAAACTGATACTAATATAAATACTTACATACACATAAAGCAAAGAAACAACAACAATGAATAGAAAAGAACTAATAGTAAATAATAAACAATAAAATTAGAAGTTATTCTACAGACATCTTTCACCAAAATAATCGACAAACAATTAATATAAAGACCAAATTTGATACCATATAAAACAGCAACAAAAAAGCCAACAGAAAAGAGAAAACCCCGACCCAGAAGACACACAAACAAACAACAGAGGTAAACCCCACAACACAACATTCAGCCAACAACAACCCCCTTTTACCTCCCCCAACTCCCAACAACACCCCCCCCACAAATACCGCCATACACACATATACACAGACCCCGAATGATGGAACCAGAAACCAAGAAAATGAATTGACACAGACAAGAAAGAATAGACACAGACAAACAGGAAATAGGAAATAGCACAGACAAGAAAAAAAGAATGAACCAGAACAACAGGAATGATGAAACAGACCCAACAACGAAACGAAGCCGACGAACACAGCACAAAAATATAAATGGACAGACAACAAGAACGATGACCAGACGACACCAGTTCTAATCACTTCACGTCGAGAATGGATGAACAAAAAGATATGAACGACACCAGCAATAGTAAGACGAACGAACAGACCAGACAGAAATGAATGAACAGACAACAGACTGATGACCTAAGACGCCCACGTTCACTCACAACTCACGGTCGAGAAATGAATGAAACACAGACTTGAACGACAGCAAAGTAGAGATAACAAGACAACAAGAAAAAGAGAACCAGACACAAAGAACGAATAACCAGACAACAGAACAGACAGATCATTAGATGAACGAGAGAGGAAAAATGATGACCAGACAACCAGAACGACAGATAGATGAACCAGACCCGACAGAAGAAATGACGAACCAGAGAGAATGGACGAACAAAGCAGAGACACACGTTCATAACTACCCACACATTTGCAACGTTACGAAGCGACGCATGGGCCGAGACACCCCCTTCCCTTCGAGTTGGTCGGCCCTGCAAGGTGTAGGCGCCGGAGGAATACCGCCCCACGCGTTGCAGGGCGAGGCTCATGTTGCTCACGATGACGCCAGCCTGTCGTGTTCGGGGCCAGGTGGTCTTCCTGAAGGGGGGGGGAGGTGCAAGAAAGGGTTAGGCGAAGGTGGCGGCGAGAGTGCGAGTGGGCGGTTTGAGCGTGTGTGTGTTTGGCTTTTTGTGGTTTGATGTATTATATATATATATATATATGTTATATTATATATATATATATATATATATATATATATATATATATATATATATATATATATATATATATATATATATATATATATATATATATTATATATATATATATATAATATTATATATACACATATGTGTGTGTGTATGTATGTATGTATATATATTGTATATATATTGTATGTATCTTTCTTATCAATTCTCTCTCTCTCTCTCTCTTCTCTCTCTCTCTCTCTCTCTCTCTCTCTCTCTCTCTCTCTCTCTCTCTCTCCTCTCTCTCCTCTCTCTCTCTCTCTTCTCTCTCTCCCTTCACTAAGTCACAACTTCTTTCTCTTCCCGTTGTTATTGGATTAGGATGTGTGTGTGTGCTTGTGTCTGTCTGTTAATGTTCTTTGTTTATGATTATGATTTCCTGTCTTTGTTTCTCTGTTTAGAAATGGTTTATGAATGGTTTATATTTTATATGTATGTACATATATATATATATATATATATATATATATATATATATATATATATATATATAATATATATATATATATATATATATGTATGTATATGTATTTATTTATACTGTATATACATAAACGAACACACATTACATTACTCACTCTAACACACACACTTACACACACCACACACTCACCACACACACAACACACACACACACACACCACACACGCACCACACACACACACACACACACACACTACACACACCACACCACACACACACCACACACACACCACCACATCACACACACACACACACACACACACGCACACACACAGACACACACACACACACACACACACACAGCACACACACAAAACACACACACACACACACCACACACAACACACACACACACACACACACACACACACACACACACACACACGCAAACAGACACACACAGAGAAAAACGCTTTTATCTAATAAAACGACAACTCTTAATCCTTCAACGGAAATACGGAATTTTTCGCAATGACCAGTTAACGAAAACAACAAATTGATGTATAAAATTGGAATTACATCCGTTCATTCATTCATTCACGTATAATTTCGCTCTTTTCCCGTTTCGAAGTTATAATTTCTTTTTATATATATTTTTTTTCCGTTTTTTTATATATAGATTTTTTTTTTTTGTTTTATATATATTATATATATATATATACGTTTTTTTCGTTTTTTTTTTTTTTTTTTTTTTTTTTTTTTTTTTTTTTTTTTGCTGGAACCTTTTTGCTCCCGGAAATAACATCAGGAGGGTGAGCGAAATATTAGTTTTTATTTGATTAAAAAGCTCACTTAGGACAAGTAGGCATTTGGACATTTCGTTTATTGAATTATATTTGATTACGTATGTGAGAACTTTTTTTTTTTTTTTTTTTTTTTTTTTTTGAGTTCGCTTCGTGCTCTTTTGATTATTCATGTATTTTTGCTTTTCATTTTATGGAAGCATCCTGCTTTTTCAGTCTATTTGATGTTGAAATATTTATTTATTATTCTCATGTTACGTATTTTTTCCGTTGTTGTTGTTTTTTTCTAGTATTCTTGTTATTTTTATTTTTTATTTTTTTTTTTAATCACTTTTATTTTCGATTCCCATTTCCTTTTCAGTTCGTTTGCTTTATTATCTTATTTCTCTCTTTCTCCCTTCATTCATTCTCGCTTCCTTTGCACGTTTTCTTTCCCTTTCCTCATTTTCCCCTTACTTCTCTTCTTCTCATTTCGGTCTCTGTCTAGTTCTTCCCCCTTTCTCTCCTTCTGTTCCTCTTCTCTCCTTTGCTTCATCTTCGTCTCTTTAATCTCTTCCCTGGTTCGTCCAATTAATCTCTTTCTTAATTTCACTTATCATCCCTCTGCTCTCTATTCTTTCTTCTTTTTCTTTCTGTAACTAATTGCGTCCTTTAACTCCTCCTTCCTTTCATCCCCCCCTTCTCTTTCTCCCCTTCTCCACCTCCTCCTTCCTCCTCTCCTCTCTCTCATAATCCCTCATTTTAATTCTCTTCCCACCTCTTCCTATCTTGATTCCTCATCCACCACCTCCCTCGTACTCCCTCTTTTTCTCCTCGTTCTTCCTTCCTGCTCTCATTTCACAGTTATCGTTTCGCTTCCTTTCGGACCGTCTCGCTTTTAATATTTCAAAGGTAATGCGATGTTCCTTGAGATTCTCCTTGGATCTCATTTTTTCTCTTTCTTCCCCCCCCCTCTCTCTCTTTTTTTCTCCCGAGCATCTTCTCTCTCCTCTGCTCTCTCTCTCTCTCTCTCTCTCTCTCTCCCCCACCTACTCTCTCCTCCTTCCCCCCACCTCTCTCTGTCTCTCTCTCTCTCTCTATCTCTCCCCCACCTCTCTCTTTCTTCTCTCTCTCTCTCTCCCCCCCCCCGCCATCATCTCTCTCCTCTCTCTCTCTCTCTCCTCCTTCTTCCTTCTCCCCTCCTCTCTCTTCTTCCCTCCCCCTTCTCTCTCCCCCCCTCTCTCTCTCGTCGCTCCCTTCATTCTTCCTCTGACTCACCCTTCCCCTCTGCTTCGCTCTTTGTGTCTTCCTGTCTCTCTTTCCTCCCTCCGTCTCTTGGGGAAGTCATCCTCGTGAGGGTCAGAAAATACTTTCACTTCATCCACTTCCCCTCAACTCCCTCTCGACGTACAAGAGGGAGAGGTAAGGTCGGAGTTGAACAATAGGGGAAAGGTTTTAGTAAATTGGGGAGGTTGGGGTGAAGGCAAAGAGGTATAGGGGTAAGCAGAGAGGAAGTTGAGGGGAAAGGCAAGGGAGGGAGAAAGGGTAAGCAGAGAAGAAGTTGAGGGGAAAGGTAAGGAAGAGAAAAGGGTAAAAAGAGAGGAAGTTGAGGGAGAAGGCAAGGGAGGGAGAAAGGGTAAACAGAAAAGTTGAGGGGAAAGGCAAGAGGTAAAGAATAAACAGAGAAGTTGAGGGGGAAAGGCAAAAGAGAAAAGGGTAAGCAGAGAGGCAGTTTGAGGGGAAAGGCAAGGAAGAGAAAAGGGTAAACAGAGAGGCAGTTGAGAGGGAAGGCAAGGGAGGGAAAAAGGGGAAACAGAAAGATAGTTGAAGGGAAAAACGAGGAAGTAAAAGAAGGAAGACACAAGGGAAGACCAAAGGAGCTAAAAGGGATAAGAAGAAAAGCGATTTCAGAGGAAGGGCAAGGGATAAGAAGGGGAAGCAGAGAGAAAGGCAAGAGGAAGCGAAAGGGGCGAAACTGAAGGAAAGTGAGGGAAAGGTAAGGGGTAAAAGGACGGAAGCTGAGGGGAAGAATTTTCCCTCGGAAGTTAAATGGGTTTGGAGACTTAGGCGGTGGTAGTACAGGGAGTTAGGAGAGGGGAGAGATAAAAGGGGAATAGGGAAAGAGGGAGAGATAATAGGGAATAGAAAGAGAAGAGGATAATAGGGGAATAGGGAAAGAGGGAGAGATAATAGGGGAATAGGGAAAGAGGGAGAGATAATAGGGGAATAGGGAGAAAGGAGAGATAATAGGGGAATAGGGAAAGAGGGAGAGGGAATAGGGATAAAGGGAAGGAGAATGGGGGGAACGGGGATAAGGAGAAGGATATGGAAAACGGGAAAGGAAATATCAGCCTTTCCTTCCTCTCTTTTCGTCTCTGTTTCCTTCGTTTGGTGATTATTAAATCAATGACTATTTATCCCTCTTTCTCTCTATTTATCTCTCTCTATATATATTCTCTCTCTCTCTCTCTCTCTCTCTCTCTCTCCTCTCTCTCTCTCTCTCTCTCTCTCTCTCTCTCTCTCTCTCTCTCTCTCTCTCTCAGTACAGGGTGTGTTACGTGTGTGTGTGCGTAATCATCATTTTCCTAATCATTATTGTTATCATTATTATCAATTATCATTATCATTATCATTATATTATCCATTATTGTTATCATTATCATCATTATCATTATTTATTATCATATCATCATTATCATTTGTATAATATATTATCATTATCATTATTGTTATAAGTTCTATCATTATCATTATTATCATATTAATCAGCTCATTACATTACTACTTCACTTTTCTTTACTAAAAACGTGAAGAAATTTTTTTTTCGCAAAACAAAACAGAAAAACAACCGCGCTAAGAATCCTTACGGTCCAGAACACCACGCGAACCGCCGCGATTATCAACCTTGTCGTCATTATCGCATCTGAGGAAGTCCCCCCCCCCCCCTCAGTGAGAGAGAGAAGAGAGAGAGAGAGAATGAGAAGAGAGAGAGAGAGAGAGAGAGATGAGAAGAGAGAGAGAGAATGAGAAGAGAAAGAGAAGAAAGAGAGTGTTTGTGCATATCTACAACCCCCCCCCCACACCACACAACACCACACCTACACATACACACACACACACACACACACACACACACATACACACACACACACATACACACACACACACACATCACACACACACACACACACACCGCCGAGGTCACTCCTAACCCATCTTGAAAGATTTATACTCACATTCCCTAAAATCAAAATGTTAAAAAAATATAATGCCACAACTGGCCTCCTATCCGCCAGACAGCCTCCTCCCCGCGAAGATGAGGAAGACCCGTGTCTGTGGGAGGAAGATATCCCTCCCCATCTGCGTCTGTGACCGTTGTGATAATAGGAGGGTCTGAGGGACCATGAGACAGTCCAGTGGCCCGAGAAGGACGCCCAAGAAGTGGTCTTCGAGCCCGAGAAGGACTCACAATGAAAAATATATTTGATAATGATAATGGTAATAGTTTTAATATCAGTGTTAATATTAATGATAATCTTATCATTCTATTGATAAAGATAATAAAAAAGAAAGAAAGAAAGAAAAAAAAAAAAACGAAAATCATTCGTTTTAGAGAAAACCGACTGCAGTAAACCCGAACGTCTGTGTGATAGTAATGATAATCGTAATAATGATAATAACAATAACCATAACAATGATAATAATGATGACAACAACGGATGCTCCGTGCTGGCGCGCGGGCGCGTCCTCTGATGCACCCGCTCCCTGACTTTGAACGGCCGCCTCTCCGATGTCCCCGCGCTCCCTACAATTTATATATATATATATATATATATATATATAATATATATATATATATATATATATATATATATATATATATATATATATATATATATATATATTTTATAATCTGATATGAAAGATATCTTGTAACAAACGCACTCCAATATTCAAGCAAATAATCTAATTTTTACGTTTAAGATATAATGCTCCGCAAGGTGACTTTTAAAGAGATCAAATCTAAATGCTCTCCTTCGAGTGTTTAAACATCATTTCAAAAATCATCTTCTTTTGAAAGTAAGTCTAAATGCCATTTGAATATTTCATTTGAACGTCTAAATACCTTAAACCTTCCTTGTACATCGTGCGACTGAAATGCGGTCTTGGATCGAATATTCAAATTTAACGATAAAGATTATTCTGCAAGATTTAGGTCGCAGTTTATGCTCTGTTTGCAACATTGTTATCAGTTGGGAATACATCATTTTTGCTAACCGAGGATAAGAATACTCTCTATATGTGCACACACTCACACACACAAACAATCACACATACACATACTCTGTAGACACACACACACACACAACATAAATCTGTAGACACACACACATACACACACAAGCACATATATATATAATATATATATATATATATATATATATATATAATATATATATATATATATATATATATATATATATATATATATATATATATATATATATATATATATATATATATTATATATATATATATATATATATATATATATATATATATATATATATAATATATATATACTACCAA
>NW_020872280.1:167033-172033 GCF_003789085.1 Penaeus vannamei
GATAATGTTCTCAATAATTGGTTGTGGATAAAGAGCACATGATAAAATATAAGAAATTAAATTGATAGATATATAGATAAATAACAAATGAAATTGTTAGTTTATATGATAGATGATGAATTACAAAGGATAAATAACATAAATAATGATATGTAATATATACTAAATAATTAATGATCAATACTGAATAATGAATCATGATCCGTAAATAATAATTCATAAATACTAAATCAACAACAAAAAAAACAAAAAAAATACGAGATACAAAACATAACAAAAAATATGGTGAAAATTTTAAATAAATCAAATAACCAAAAAAAAGAAAAAGAAAAAAGAAAATAAGAATAAAATATAAAGCCCAGACTATGTGAAGCTGTCGTGGGTCCCCCTCTAGAGACAACTATAAATGGGCGGAGTTGTGCCAGTATTCCCACAGCATTTTCCCGGAAACCTTTTCAGCTGAAGTTCTGAGTACTGAGTCTGTGTATTGTATTGTGATGTGCTTTGCCCTGTGTGCGTGTACGGTGGTGTGTTTGCGGGCGTGTATATATATATATATATATATATATATATATATATATATATATATATATATATATATATATATATATATATATATATATATATATATATATATATATATATATATATATATATATATATATATATATATATATACATATGTGTGTGTGTGTGTGTGTGTGGTGTGTGTGTGTGTTTGTACATATATACACATACATACACACATATACATACATGCATATGTATATCTATATAGAGAGAAATATAGACATACATGAATACGTACCGGATGGATATACACGTCTATTCATCACGTACTGTATCAGAGCAATCAATCCTAGCGCTGGGAGACCTCCATGGAGACAACCCTCCGACCCCTGACCATCTGCCATACAGTCTAACCAGAGACCAAACCCCAGCCCCTTGCGCCTCAGCATCCACATCCCTGACCAATATCCGCCTCCTTCGAAATCCTCTTGATAAATACACATACCTGTGTGAGTGAGCGGGTCCTTGTCCACCCCCCTCTACCCCCCCAACCCCCAGCCCTTGCGCCTCAGCATCCACATCCGCATCCACACAGCGCCCCGGTTTCCCTGACCAATATCCGCCTCCTTCGGAATCCCTCTGATAAATACACATACCTGTGTGAGTGAGCGGGTCCTTGTCCACCCCCCTCTACCCCCCCAACCCCCCCAGCCCTTGGCGCCTCAGCATCCACATCCGCATCCACACAGCGCCCCGGTTTCCCTGACCAATACCCGCCTCCTTCGAAATCCCTTTGATAAATACACATACCTGCGTGAGTGAGCGGGTTCCTTTGTGATTGTCCCCACCCCCCCCTCAACAACCTACCAGACTCACTACCACCCTAAAGTAAGCAAGACGCGCAGTTAACCAACCTACACGTCTCAGCGACACTTACAGGCTCTACTACGGCCTCGTACACTTCACGACCCTTAGGTTGCTGCGGCAGAATCTACGGACACCAATACGTCACCGATCAAGTGAGCAGTGATGTATAAAACGAGGGAAATCTTGTGGAGGGAGGCTCGCTGAGTTAGTATTTGATGCGCTGATGAAGCGTCATCTCACGAGCTCGTACCACTAGACTATGGCCAACATATAGCACATCGTTCTATACTCCAACCTTCATCATCCTTACTTCTGTCACCTCCAAATTGCAGTATCCTCTTTGTTTGCTAGTACCTTGTTCTCTGCGATTCTCTATCATGCTGCATCTTTCTCTTCGCGATTATGTTCTCGTTTTTTTTTCTCTCTTTCTCTGTCTTTCTTCTGTCTGTCTGTTCTCTCTTCTACCACTCGTCTATGCATCAAACGATCACGTCTCTCTCTTGCGTATGCGCCTCTTCCTGGACTTTAACATTTCTGCACCAGCCTCACATCCATACCTTCAACCTACACCATATACCTAACCCTACACTAAACCTACCCTAACCCAGCGTCACCCTAACACTATCTACACTCTTCTCAAACTGCGCATGCTACTCCGTACACCTATCTGTGCTCATTTTATACTCCGTCACTATTTACCGCATTCCATCCGCTCTTACTGTTCTCAGAAAATCGCAAATTTTTGGAGCTCCTCCTGCGTTAACATCTCCTGCAGCCTAACCATAACACATAACGCACGACTAACCTAACTTAACCTAACCTCTACATTTCTTCGCTAACTAACTACTCCTCTCTCCTCCAACTCACTTGCATCGTGCATCCCCGCCCCTCGTAACCTACGCCCCCCCGCGCCGATTTGTCTAATGGAGTCACTTATTATTCCCGTAGCTCGAATTGCATGAGTGAGAAAGACCGATAGAGGATTTGGAATGTGGCGCGCGTGTTAAGCACTGGTTGAGCGCCGCAGATAATCTCTACGACCGTTGAGCGCTAACCGGGATTCACCAAACCAAACACCTCACCTAACCTTCCACCCTCTCTCCACACTTTATCTTTGCTTATCTCTTTATTGCACTTTCATCATTTCTGGCTGGGAGGCGCTCGCCGCTAGTTGGCATGTCATTTTTTGTTCTGACTCTTTATGTTTGGATTCCTTTTTATTCTCTCTTTCACGGCGAATCAGAGTTTAGTTTGGTTATCAGTTAGTTAATTCATTTTACTTCGTCTATCTCCTTCCATTTTTTTCCTTTTCGTTCTGGTACTTCTCCTTTCTTTTCGTCGTCCGTCTTCTTCTTCTCTCTCTCTCTCTCATCATTTTTTCCTCTCTCTGCCGCCCCCTCTTCCATCCCCCCCTCTCTCTCTCTCACTAGGTCTCCCTCTCTTTCTCACTCTCTCTCCCTCCCTCTCTTTCTCACGCTCTCTCTCTCTCTTCTCTCCTCTCTCTCGTCTCTCCTCTCTTCTCTCTCTCTCTCTACTCTCTCTCTCTCTCTCTCTCTCTCTCTATCTATCTATCTATCTATCCCCTCTCTCTCTCTCTCTCACAAACAGAGACTGCTAAAGGCTTATTCAAGAATCTATACCGTATATTAATTTTATTACCTAGTATATTTTTTAATCTCTTATTTTGATTTCTAGTGCCCATTTGTTTAAATAAAATAAATGAGAGGAAATCTTCTGGCTATTGCTTATATTTAATATGTATTTTTTTTTTATGCTAGAGATGAAACTGTATTTAAAATTTCTTTGAATGTTTTATTTTGCTCTTAACGCACAACATACTGAATTCATGTGTCAACTGTGGAACTTACTGATTATTTATGTGTATATATTTTCATTATGCATGTTTACATATTTTCTTTTTATAACATGAGCTTTGCGGAAAAAAAATAGATATAAAGAGAGAGGAAAAAATGGAAAAATAATAAAATGAATGTAGTTTCTCATCATCAAAATATGATATTAATATCAGTTCCACCGTTAATGTTTTTTCTTTTTCTTTTGTTGTGTGTATCTTGTGTGTTTTGTGTGTGTTGTGTGTGTGTGTGTGCGTGTGTGGTGTGTGTATGTGTTGGTGAACGCGCATTTATTTGTTTCTGTTGTGTGTGTGTTTGTGTGGGTGTGTGTGTGCGTGTGTGGTGTATTTTGGTGTGTGTGCATGATGGTTATTTGTTTCTGTGTTTGTGTGTGTCGTGGTGTTGTGTTCGCGTATATATGTATGCGCTGTGTAATGTATGCGTTTGTGTACTTGTTTGTTTCCGTGTGTGTGTGTGTGTTTGTTTTGTTTGTGTGTGTGGTGTAAATATGTTGGTGAATGTGCGTTTGTCTCAGTGTGCTTGTGTGTAAGTACATATGCATGACTCTTTATTGTGAGTGTGTATATCCATCTGACTGAATATATGAGTGTAAACACATACATACACAGACCGAGGACATGGGAACGGCTCGTCAAACAGAGCCACAAAGACGTACACAGACACACCAGACAGACGAGATGTGGGGGTGGGGGGTTGGAGGGGGGGGGATAGTGCCTCCGGATATTTACACGAAATAAGACTAACCACATCATTCCGAGCCAAATGTTACTCCACAGTAGCATGCCTTTAAACATGTTCATTTGCATGTTGAAACCATTTACGTATAGAGAGGGACAATTTGGACAATATATGATGACAAACAACACCAAGAAAAGGCATCATTCTTGTGGAGTTCGAGGAAGGGGGGGAGAGAAGGGAGGGAGGGAGGGAAGGAGGGAGGAAGAGAGAGAGGGAAGGAAGACGAGAGAGGAAAGGAGGGAATGAGGGAGGGAGAGGGGGGGAGGGAGGGAAGAGAGAGGAGGGAGGAGAAGGAGGGAGGAAGAGAGAGAGGGAAGGAGGGAATGAAGGAGGAAGGAGGAAGGAGAGGGAGGAGGGAGGGAGGGAGGAAGGGAGGGATGAGGGAGAAGGAGGGAGGGGGGAGAGAGAGGGAACCATGTTCCCCATGCCATCCTTCCTCATCCATCCCAACCCCCAACTCCCTCCTTGCAATCCTTTCTCCCCCCACCCCCCTTCCTCCTTGCCTCCCCAACCCCAACTGCTCCTTTCCTTCCTAACCCATGCCCCCCCCTACCTCCCATCCATGTCCAAACCCCTCTCAACTCCCCCTCCTTGCAATCCTTACCCCCCCCCATCTTACCCTCCTCCCCAGCCCCCCCGCCCCCCAATTCCCCTCTTTTCCTAACCATGTCCCCCCACCTCCCTCCTTCCATCCATCATCCCACCGCCCAATTCCCCTTCCTGCATCCTCCACCACCCTTCTTCCCCTCCTCCCACCCCTCTTCTCATCCATCCCAACCCCCAATTCCCCTCCTTGCAATCCTCTCTCTCCCAACCTTCCTCCCCTCCTCCCACTCCTCCTTCTCATCATCATCCCCGGCAAACCCCAATTCCCTCTTCCCATCCTCTCCCACCACCCCCTTTTCCTCCCACTCCTCCCACCCCTCCTCCATTCCCACCCCTCCCAACCCTCCCCAACTTCCCCCTCCTTGAATCCTTCTCATCCCCACCTTCCTCACCTCTCCCCCACCC
>NW_020872280.1:179533-181480 GCF_003789085.1 Penaeus vannamei
GAAGAAAAAAATCGAAGCCAAAAGAGCACCACTGAGAGAGGAGAGAGAGAGGAGAGACAGAGAGAGAGAGAGAGAGGAGGAGAGAGAGAGAGGAGAGAGAGAGAGACGAGACAGAGACAGAGGGACAGAGACAGAGACAGAGAGACAGAGACAGAGACAGAGACAGAGACAGAGACAGAGAGACAGAAGACAGAGACAGAGACAGAGACAGAGACAGAGCCAGAGACAGAGAGAGAGGCACGAGAAGAGAGAGAGAGAGAGGACAGAGACAGGGACAGAGAAGTGACAGAGACAGAGACAGAGACAGAGACAGAGACAGCAGAGACAGAAACAGAGAGAGACAGAGACAGAGAAAGTGGGAGAAAACCTTCCTCCTTTCTTGGCAAGGGAATATGCAAATGCGACCGAACTCTTGATATATATTAGTCCTGACAATTGCACACCATTTTCGTCTTTCATGAATATATCTTCGGCTTGGTTAACTGGCTCATTCACGGGAGATGAAGCAGCATTGAAAGACGTTAGAGATAGCACAGGAAGAGCAATATTGTATCAGGAGAAAGGAGTTAATTCTGTTAATTCATTGGACTTTTTTTTCAATGCGGATTCTCATACACGGGGAAAACATACACAGACACACACACGCACATACACAAACATACACAAACAACACAAGACATTTACATATACGGACACGCACAAAACAAACATACAAACACACACATACATTACACACAAATACATACACACACACAAAACGAACACACACACAACGGACCACAACAAAATATATACTCTACTATACATATATAACAATGATAAGGAGTGATATGATTGTCAATACCATTAGCATTATAGATATCAACGTCACTGCTACACAGTCAATAGTAAACATAATAGCAAATAATGAAAAAAAAAACGCACATGATAATGGAAATGAAAACCATTAAATGAACAAAAGAAAATAATAACAGTCAGATATAAACAGTTATAACAGAATTTCCTCAGTCGCAAACTTCACTTCCACTCATCTCATCCGAAGAGCATTGGAAGTAATAAGCAGCATCTCCTAATTGCTAAGAGTGTATTTCAGGTCAATTAGGCAATTCAAGAACAATTAGAATCATGTTTCGTAGATGGCGATCTGTTGCAAAATTTTGATTCTGAGATGAGTATTTTGGTAACTTATAATATATGTATATATAAATATAGAATATAAGGAGTATAATATAGATATAATATATGATATATATGAATATATATATATATATTATATAGTGTATATATTATATATATTAGATAAAAATGATACGTATATATGTGATGAAGGATACATAGTAGATGATATAATATCTATACATGAATGAGTGAGTAGTAACATATGAGTGGTAGTAGCTGAGGTAATATATAGAGTATATATATATATATATATATTATATTATATATATAATGTTAATATATATATATGTGATGAGAGGGAGAGGGAGAGGATATGAGCGATAGGTGATATAGTTATGTGTGATGGTGGTGTATGTGTGTGTTGTGGGTAGGTGTAGGGTGTGTTGTGTAGTCGTGTGTTGTGATCGTGTGTGCGAGGGAGGAGAGAGGGAGAAGAGGGTGAGGTGAGGTGTAAGGGGAGGGGAGGGAGGGGGGAGGGAGGGAGGGAGGGAGGGAGGATGAGAGGAGAGAGTAGGGAGATGTGGGAGAGGAGAGGCGAGAGAGAGAGAGAGAGAGGGAGAGGAAGAAGAGAGAGAGATGAGAGAGAGAGAGAGACGGAGAGAGAAGAAGAGATGAGGAGAAGGAGATGGGAGGGGACGGTGAGGTGGGACCGAGGGAGAAGATGAGGGGGATGGAGGGAGAGGGAGGGAGAGGGTGAGAGGGGAGAGAGAGGGGCAAGAGGGAGAGGGGGGAGAGGGTTGTGATGGGGAAGAGAGGAAGAGAGAAAGA
>NW_020872280.1:188065-195565 GCF_003789085.1 Penaeus vannamei
ACAAAATACAGCGCATATGGGAACGCCGATATCGCCTAGAACACAAAATATCCCCAATTCCTACCACACAGGCATCAAACATCCATCTTGGAGAGCGCCAAGTATAGACACAAACACAGACCAGCGCTTACCCAGATCAATAAAAAGGCCAAGACAGATATGCTATCGAACGTATAATCACCATTACATAGAATAACTAGACAGTCATATCCATCTGTCAGGAGCTCCTTCGCTGACTCAGAGGCCGCGACTCACTCCTGGACGGTGATCGCCCCGAGATAACTTACTCACGGCCGCCTGTCCTCATGTTAAACGCGCACGAGAGAATCAGTCAGTTAGGCTTCGCGATGTGACGGGGGGAGGTCGTTCTTTTTTTTTTCTTCGCTGCGGTTCGTTATGGCGGTTTCGGGAGAAGGAGGAAGGAAGGAATGTAAAGAAGGAGAAGAAGAGGAGAAAAAAAGCAGTTTTGCGAGATTTATTGTTTGTGGTATGGGAGGAAAGGAGGATGTGGTGGGCTCACTAACAAATGAGAAGAAAGAAAGGGAGAGATAGAGAGAGAGGAAGAGAGGGGGGACATGAGCTGAGAAGAGAGAGAGATGAGAGAGAGAGAGAGAGAGCAGAGAGAGATCGAGAGAGAGAGAGAGAGAGAAAGAGAGAGAGGAGAGAGAAAGAGAGAGAGAGATGAGAGAGAGACAGAGCAGCGAGACAGACAGAAATAAAAAAAGAATAAATTACGAAATGAATAAATATCTCTTAGATAAACTTGCCCACACTCTGGCGTCCACGAACCCATACCGAAAAGGACGAAAGAAATATACATTGACAAATACACTTCTCTTGTACTAGTACTTCCCCTTGTATTTACCCTAGAGGAATAAAGGACGAAAAAATACGTCCACTTTGGTCAGTAGAGCGAAAGGAAGGGAAGGGGGGAGACCAAAGGACAGAAGGAGGAGAGAGAAAGAAGGAATGAGGACAGAAAGGGAGGGAAATGGGAGAAAGGATGAAAGGGGGGAAAGGGGGACATGTGGGAGGAAATACAGGGAGGAGGAAGACACCTAGGAATAAAAATAAAAAGGAATAGGGAGAGAGAAGAAGTAGCAGTTAGGAAAGATGAAAGAGAGAGAAGAAGAGGCATAAGAGGAGTAATTGGAAGAGGGAAAAGAGACAGGAAGAGCGAAATAGGAGAAGGAAAAGGGGCAGAGGGTAAAGAGACGGAACGGAGGGGAGGAGGGAAGGAGAGAAAGGAAGGGGGAGGAAGGGAGGAGAGGAAAAAAGAAAAGCAAGTCAGTGGAAAGAGAAATACGTGTCATACAAGGGCTTTTTCCCCTACAGTGGGTGGCCACAATAGCATGGCTTTTGTGTGAATATTTATTTTGATCTGTTCTTAGCACAGCGGAGGGGAAGAAGAACGGAGGAAGGGAAGGGAGAGGAGAGAGTGGATGGGGAGAGAAAGACGTCGGTAATTCTCAATATTTTTCTTTCTCTTTTTTCTTCTTTTCAGATAGACATTGAGAGGATTGGAATAGGAAGGAGGAAAGAGAGAGAGAGAGAAGAAAGAGAGAGAGAAAGAGAGAAAGATAGAGAAGAGAGACAAGAGACGAGAGGCAGGACAGACAGGACAGACAGGAACAGAGAGACAGGGATCAAAAAATCAGCTCAACCTACTACAAAAATCTTTCCTAATCCCTAAAACAAGAAAAACAACAGAAAAAGTAGACTCACGTACAAACAGAATAAGGAGGAAGGGGAGAAGAGATGGGAGAGACCGCGGATCGAAGCTGACAAGTGGTCACGGTTAATTGATAAATGATTTTCTGGGTCTCTTACCGCGGTCGACTGAGGAGATGCGTCTATTTTTTTCCTTTTTTTATTTATTTATCTATTTATTATTCATATATTTTTTTTATTACCTACCGAGGCTAATATTATTTTTCCTTTTTTTTTATTTCCTTTTTTTTCTTTAAACCTATGGAGCTAATTGTATTTTTTCTTATAAGGCTTCGCTCTGTTGTGATGCGAGTGTGTTTATTTGTGCGTGTGCGCGTGTGCGTGTGTGTGAAAGAGGTCGGAAGGTCGGATGGGTTGGGGGGGAGGGGGCGGGGCGCTGGGTTTGAGGAGGAGGAGAATGGTGTTTGTATAGGTGGTCGTATGGGGATTATTCGTGCGTCTGTGTGTGTGTATGTAAATCAATAGATGAATATATGAATAAACATTCCCATACACACACGAACAGACACGTACACACACACACACACACACACAACACACACACACACAGACACACACAAACACACACACACACCACACACACACACACACACACACACACACACACACACACACACATATAAATAAATAAATATATTATATATATTTAATATATATATATATATATATATATATATATATTATATATATATATATATATATATATATACATTATTCATCTCTCTTTTGATTTCGTTTAACTTTTTTTTTTACGATCCCTGTCCCGGAGACCAGTTCACCTCCCGATCTACAGGGGAGCGAAATGTTACAAGTGCGCGAAATGTTCACAGCAGCATTTTAGTGTTATTGGCAGCACTTAGCTGGTACGCAACACAGTGGTCTACACACCCGCCTTGATCTCACTGGCAATTCCGGCGCCCTCTAAACATCCCTCGGTACCTTTGACACTAAAACGAAGCTCGGTGTAACGGGTCAGACCCTCAATTGGGTGAGCGTGTCTCGGTATCTTTCATCTCTCTGTTTAAAGCAAACTGCTGTAGGTAAGCGACACTATTACTCCAACGAGGGTGTGAGTGTAAGTGGCTCCTACTCCTGTGGTGTAAAGTTAACTTCTGTAGAAAGGACACTTAGAATACGCAAGGGTGAGTTGGAACCGTGGCCTACTCCTTTTGGTGTAAAGTAACTTGGTTGTACCAAGTAACTTCTGCTAAGGCACACTTAGAATAGAACGGGGTTGAGTGTAAGCTGCCTTATCTCTTCGGTTGTAAAGTACATTCGTAGGAAAAGGACACTTAGAATAGAAAGGGGTTGATAATGTACAGCCTGCCTAATCTTTCGGTTGTTAAAGTACACGCTTCTTATAGAACAGGACACTTCATAATTAGAAAGACTTTGTAATGTACATCTTTGTAATATGACTCACGTGATACCTCCTTTCGTCCCTCGATGTACTAAAGCAACACCTAAAAAAAAAAAAAAAAAAAACATGTCGATCACTTGTCCCGGATTAATCCGATTCCTTCCTTCCTCGATTACACAAGCAACTGATAAAAAAAAACACACAAAAAACAATACAAATAAAAAATGCAAATTTTAATTTAATTGAACTCCGATTTCCCTCCCTTCTCCTCGATTATAAAGCAACTGATTAAAAAAATAAAATGAATTACAAAATAAAAAATCGCACCAGGGCACGGATTAAAGGCGAACTACTCCGCTTTACTTAATTCAGGGAAGCGCGAGGAAGGTCTGAAACCACTGGTTCTTCTTTAATATGTACCCTTTGAGAACGAGTTCAATGTTCATCTCACTGCTGTACATATCTCTTTTTTTCTCTTCACTTTCATATGAGTTCGAGTTTATGGGAAATCTGTTTCTCATATCTCACAGTTTCCCTCCTCCTTATTTCTTAATGTTTTCTGTGACCCTTATAAATTTTTTCTCCTATCTTTCTATTTTCTGATTTTCATCTTTCTATTCTTTTTGTTTGTTTTATCTATTTGACCTATTATTATATGTGTTCATCTTCGGCCCTATTCATTAGTCAGCCTGTTCCGTTCTTACGTAAACTACTTTTTTTCTTTCGTACCAACACTCCCTCTTTTTTTTCTTGTTCTTTCTGTGTTCGAGAGCCTGAGGGAAGAAAATTAAATCACGATATATTACTATTTTTTTCTTCTTCTCTGATGCCCCTTCGGGCTACCGACATTTTTGTCTTTGAGTTTGTCTTGTTTATTTGCGTGTGATGAAAGAGCTTGCCCTCTCCTCATTTTCTCTTTTCCCTCTATCGCTGTCTATTTATCTATCTAACCATAGCATATCTACTATCACTCTGTCTACCTATTTCTTTACCCACCCCTATCTACTAATCTATAATCTATTGATCTGCCGTCTGTCTGTCTGCCGTACTCCTCTCTCGTTCTCCTCTCTCTCTCTCTCTCTCCTCTTCTCCTCTCTCTCCTCTCTCTTCTCTCTCTTCATCTCCGTCTCCATCTCTCCTCTCCTCTCTCTCTCTCTCTTCTCTCCTCTCCATTTCTTATCCTCTCCTCCTCTCCTCTTCCTCTCTAACTCTCTCTCTCTCTCTCTCTCTCTCTCTCTCCTCTCCTCTCCTCTCACTCTTATCTCTCTCTCTCTCTCTCTCTCTCTTCTCTCTTTCTCTCTCTCTCTCTCTCTCTCTCTCTCTCTCTGCTCTCCCTCTCTCTCTCTCTCTCTCCTCTCTCTCTCGTCTCTCTCTCCTCTCTCTCTCCTCTCTCTCTCTCTCTCTACCTACCTATCTATCTATGTGTATGTGTGTGTGTGTGTGTGTGTATGTATGTTGTGGTGTATGTGTGTGCCCTTTTGTCCTCTTTTTCACTCTAAGAAAGTTAATTAAGCGATTTTTTACACCCCTTTTCAGTGGAAACCCAATACCTGGTCTGTTTATAGTGTTCCTTTGTTAGTTTCTTTCATTATCGTTCACAACAGTCAACACATCGTTCATCTTGTTAGACTCTCCCCATTCATTTTTTTCTCGCGTCTCTTTAGAAAGGTTGAAGAAATATGAAAAAACAGGATATGACCTTGTCTACATTGTGACAGATATTGACACTTCATTCAGAAATCTTGTTTATATGAAAAAGATATCGAACTAATGAATGAACGACTTGAAAAGGAAAGAGAAAATAATGATCATTGTTAATGACTTGGATAAAGATGAAAAGAATAATTTGAAGATGAAACAATATATCCATATATGTGTGTGTGTGTGTGTATACATTCACAACACACACAACACACACACACACACACCACACACACACACACACACACACACACACACACACACACACACATACACACACACACACACACACACACACACACACATATATATATATATATATATATATATATATATATAATATATATATATATATATATATATATATATTATATATATATATATATATATATATCTGATAATCTGAATCTAAATAAAGAAAAATGGAACTTTTATCAATAATAAATAAATGTATAGATTAATAGAGCTTTAATGTTATATTATCTCATAAAAAACGTCATGCCAGTTCTCAGAAATTAAATTGACAGTGTCGCAATCACAGTCATAGAGAGAGAGAGAGAGAGAGAGAGAGAGAGAGAGAAGAGAGAGAGGAGAGAGAGAGAGAGAGAGAGAGAGAGAGAGAGAGAGAGAGAGAGAGAGAGAGAGAGAGAGAGAGAGAGAGAGAGAGAGAGAGAGAGAGAGAAATATATAAAAAAAATGTATCCTTACCCAAAAATAACATTCGTTGACTTTGCGAGAAAAAAAAATAAAAAGAGAGATAGATCGTAAGAAAAACAGAAAGAACGAAAAACAAAGCACCCGCAATTTAAACACACACACACACACACACACACACACACACCACACACACACACACACACACACAACACACACACACAAACACAAATAACAACAAAAGGAAAAAGAATCACAACAACATAAAAAACCCGACGTAGCTCCCCACCCAACCAGGACCCCACGCTCCCATGACGAATTGGAGCATCGATACAGACACACAACACGGATCTGACTGACAAATGATTTATATCCTTGGAAGGAGAAGAAAAAGAACGTGTAAGTCATTGCTGGAGCTCGAGAAATGGCTCTCACGCCGCTTATTCCCACAAACGGAGGGGAATCTGGTTAGAATATATCTAGGGTGAGGGAAGGCGAGGAGAGGGAACAGGAGGAGGAGGAGGAGGAGGGTGAGGGAAGGCGAGGAGAGGGAGGAGGAGGGTGGAGGAGGGAGGGGAAGAGAGAAGGGTGGAGGAGGAGGGAGGAGGGAGAGGGGAGGAGGAGGAGAGGGAGTGGGTAGAGGAGGAGGAGGGTGGAGGAGGAGGGGAGGAAGGGAGGAAGAGAGAGGAGGAGTGGAGGTAGGGGGGAGGAGGAGGAGGAGGGGAGTAAGGAGGGGAGGAGAGAAGGGAGAGGAGGAGAGAAGGATAGGAAAAGGGGAGGAGGAGTGAGAGTAGGGTAGGGAAAAAGGAGGAGCGAAGGGAAAGGGAGGATAGGGGTAGGAGTGGGAGGGAGGGGTAGAGGAAAGGGAGGAGGGAGAGGAGAGGAGGGCTTAGGGAAAAAGGAGGAGGAAAAATAACACAGAAAAGAGGAGAGAAATAGTAAAGAAGGGGAGAAGGAGAACAGACACTTCAAGAAAGAGTAGAGAGAAGCGGGAATCCGAAGAAGGAGAAAGAAAGAAAAGAAACGTGAAGGGAGAGAGGAGATGAAGGGAAAAAAGGACAAAGGGAAGAAGAACCCTGAGGGAAGCGAGACGAGGGGAGAATGGGAGAAAGGCAGAGAGGGGAAAGGAGAAATAGGGTGACGAGTAAGTGGTCTGGAGGGGGAGAGTGATGAAAGGAGGACAAGAAGGAGAAGAAGGGAAGAGGAGGAAATAGGAGAAGGAAGGGTCATAAAGAAGAGTGAGAAAGGGAAAAGGGGGAATAGGAGAAAGAAATTCAGAAGGAAGAGGAAGAAGGGGAAAAGGGGAAACGACGATAAAAGGGTAAGAGGGGAAAAGTAAAAAAAAAAAGCGGTCGAAGGGGAGAAAGAGGAGAGAAGAAAGGGGAAAGGGGAGAGAGATAGCTAAGGACAAAAAAAGGGGAACGAACACGAAAAGAAAAGAGGGAGGAAAGAGAAAGAAAGAGATAGAGAAAATAAATACAAAGAACTAGGAATCCTCAGGAAGGAAGGGAGCGCAGGATGAGTGAGGGAAGGACACCGAGACGGAAGAGGGGAGAGAGGAGGGAGGAGGGAGGAGGGAGGAGGGAGGGAGGGGAGGAAGAAGAGGAGAGGGGAGAGAGGAGAGGGAGAAGAGGAAAAAGGAGAGGAGAGAGGAGAGAGGAGAGGGGAAGGAGGAGGGAGGGGAAGAGAGGAGGAGAGGAGGAGAAGGAGGGAGGGAGAAGGGAGGGGAGGAGAGGAGAGAAGAGAGGGAGGTCAGGGAGGAGAGAGGAGGAAGGAGAAGGGAGGGGAGGGGAAGGAGAGGGGAGGGGAGGGGAAGGAAGAGGAAGGAAGGAGAGGGGAGAGGGAGGGAAGAAGAGAGGAGGAGAGGGAAAGAGGGAAGGGAGGGAGAGAGGGGAGGAGGGAGAAGAGGGAAGAGAGGAGAGAGAGAAAAGGGGAGAGGAGGTCAGGGAAAAGAGGAGAGAGGGAGAGGGGAGGTCAGGGAGGAGAGGAGAAGGGAGAAGAGGGGAGAGGGGAGGGAGGGAGGGAGGGGAGAGAGAGACAGCCAGCAGACCGCA
>NW_020872280.1:198065-210565 GCF_003789085.1 Penaeus vannamei
TTAAGCAACTATACAGACTCCCAAAACGAAAAGAAAAAAAATCCTCATTATCAAAAAAAAGAAAGAAAAGAAAGAAAAAAAAAAAGAATCCTGTACGGTTCTAGACTTTTATAATAAAGATAATTCCAAAGTTTGTTACTGTGCAGTTAAGGATTAAACAAAGCCTGATTTAATTCGCACACTTTCCTCTAAACCGAGAGAGTCTGTATAGAGAGGGGGAGGAGGGGAGGAGGAGGGGGAGGGGGAGGAGGGGAGGAGAGGGGGGTAGGACGGTCAGGATTGGAGGGATGAGGGAAGGAAGAAATAGGGAGAAGAGAAGGAAATTGTGTAAAAAAAAGAGAAGGGGACAGTGGCGGAGGGGAGGAGGAGGAGGAGGAGGAGGAGGAGAGGAGGAGAGGAGGAGGAGAAGAAGAAGAAGAAGAAGAAGAAGAAGAAGAAGAAGAAGAAGAAGAAGAAGAAGAAGGAGAAGGAGGAGGAGGAGGAAGAAGAAGAAGAAGAAAGAAGGAGAAGGAGAAGGAGAATGGGGAGGAGGAGACGGAGAGAAGAAGAGAAGGGGGAGGAGAGGAGAGGGAGAGGGAAGAGGAGAAGGAGAAGAAGAAAAAGGAGGCAGAGGAGGAGAAGACGAAGAAAAAAATAAGATTAAAAAGAAGAAGGAAAGAAGAGTAGGATGAAGATGGTGAGGAAAAGGAAATAAATGTCATAAAACTAAATACAAGGATGAATAAGAAGGAAGATGAGAAAAAGAACAGAAGATGGAGAAGGAGGAAGGAAAAGAGGACAAGATTTAAAACGAAAGTGAGAAGAGTACGAATGAAGATTAACTGAAGAGATTGTTATGCATGATAACGAAAGGAGTAGGCCTATATCCAATGGTATGTTGCATAGACTGGAAACAGTTGAATAAGAAAGAGAATAAATATTTTAAAGAAATATTTTAAAAGAAGAAAAAAATATAATAATACAACCCCGTGCACGGCGACAAAATTCCTAAAAGGAGAGCATCTTTAAATCTCAATTATTCCAGATAATTTCCCTCCCTCCCCCCCTCCTTCTTCTATTCCACCCTCCCCCCCCCACCCAATTCCTCCTTGCAAGAAATCCTTCACAGAAAAGGATCTTTAAGTATAGGATGGCGAGAGTCCAATCCTAAATTCTCCAGGAGGATTCTAAGGAACGGATTTTCTTAAGAACATGAGAGGAGGAGGAGGAGGAGGAGGAGGAGGAGGAGGAGGAGGGAGAGGAGGGGGGAGGAGGGGAGGAGGAGGAGGAGAGGAGAGGAGGAGGAGGAGGGGGTGGGAGGAGGAGGAGGAGGAGGAGGAGGAGGAGGAGGAGGAGGGGAGGAGGATGAGGAGGAGAGGAGGAGGAGGCAGGAGGAGGAGGAGAGGAGGAGGAGGAGGGAGGGAGGAGGAGAGAGAGAGGGAGGAGAGGAAGAGGAGAGAGAGGAGGGAGGAGGAGGAGGAGGAGGAGGAGGAGGAGGGAGGAGGAGGAGGAGAGAGGGAGGAGGAGGAGGAGGAGGAGGAGGGGGAGAGGGAGGAGGAGGAGAGGGAGGGGGGAGGAGGAGGAGGAGGAAGGAGGAGGAGGAGGAGGAGGAGGAGGAGGAGGAGGAGGAGGAGGAGGAGGAAGGAGGAAGAGGGAGAGGAGGGAGGGAGGGAGGAGGAGGAGGAGGAGGAGGGAGGAGGAGGAGGAGGCGAGGAGAGGAGGAGGAGGAGGGGGGGGAGGAGGAGAGAGGAGGAGGAGGAGGAGGAGGAGGGGAGGAGGATGAGGGAGGAGGAGGAGGAGGAGAGAGCGGAGGGAGGAGGAGGAGGACGTGAAGACGGAAAATGATTCAATTATCGAGATTGATTTAATTAATCTAATGAATCATTGATAACGGAACAATTAGCTGATTGAATTATTCATAATTTGTTTCTTTTCAAATGATCCAGCATTTTGAATCTATCTAAATCATAATATTTTTTTCCATCATCTGATATATTTTAATCTACTGTACAACATTGGGGTTAGGTCACGTGAGGTCATGGAAAGGTCATGAGGAGTGCCCCCAAAATTTGACTTCAGATTTAAAAAGGTAGATGACAGAGTTATTATAATATTTATTGTTACTATTGTTAAATCTAATGTCATTGGTATTATTGTTATCGTTGTCATTTTCGTTATTACTAATATAAATACTCAGTTTTCTTCTTGCTTTTATTTTTTTTTCATTTATTCTTTATTTTTCTTTGCTCTTCTGCAATAAGGTAAGCATATAGTTATTGTTATTATCACTGGTATTGTTGTTATCATTGTTATTTTCGTCATTAGTTGTACATTCCCTGTTATCTCGTCTTTTTGTTCTTACTTTTTTCCCCTTACTTCTTTCTTTTCTCTGCATCTCCTTCTATTCCTTTGCTTTTTTATTATTATTATTATTTATTATTTTTTTTTTTTTTTTTGGGGGGGGGCCTTTCCTAAACTCTGCATTCTTTCTTTTCTCTGCATCTCCTTCTATTCCTTCGTTTTTTTTTTTTTTTTTTTTTTTTTTTTTTTGGGGGGGGGGAACCTTTCCTAAACTCTGCATTCTTTCTTTTCTCTGCATCTCCTTCTATTCCTTGCGTTTATTTTTTTTTTTTGGGGGGGGGAGGAAGCCTTTCCTAAACTCTGCAACGAGGCTAAGCACATTTCAGATAATGTATGCAAGCCTTCATCACTGGGTCTTTTCTTTGCAACATCTCGTCTTCAACATGAGACTCTCTTCTGTTAAATTTCGGAGTTTTAATTCATAATCTATTTTTCCTGCTTTTGATAAGAGTTGGTTCCGAGTATTACCATTATGCATTTAATTTGTTTTTTGTGTTTTTTTTTCTCTCTCTCTCTGAATGTACAGTATGCATATTTTCTGCTCTTTGTTGTCGAGACAAAGAATTTGTATTTTAAAGATAACATGGGAACGTAAAGCTGAATGTTTTGAATATACTAAACAAAGTTGTTGTTTTGTGCATCAATACTGCTGCTTTTGTTATCATTGTTAATGGCTTCATTATCTACTTATCCATATTTGCTATCTGCGATGTTGGGTTTTCATGATTATACTACAGTGGCGTGATTTCGCAGTATTTCGTTCATTTATAGAAATTGATACACGTTGAAAAGAGATGTATGTAATGAACTCAAATAATGTGAATGAAGCCCCCAGAGAGAAGAGAGAGAGAGAGAGAGAGAGAGAGAGAGAGAGAGAGAGAGAGAGAGAGAGAGAGAGAGAGAGAGAGAGAGAGAGAGAGAGAGAGAGAGAGAGAGAGAGAGAGAGAGAGAGGAGAGAGAGAGAGAGAGAGAGAGAGAGAGAGAGAGAGAGAGAGAGAGAAGAGAGAGAGAGAGAGGAGAGGGTGAGAGAGGAGAGAGAGAGAAGAGAGAGAGAGAGAGGAAGAGAGAGAGAGAGAGAGAGAGAGAGAGAGAGAGAGAGAGAGAGATAGAGAGAGAGAGAGAGAGGAGAGAGAGAGAGAGAGAGAGAGAGAGAGAGAGAGAGAGAGAGAGAGAGAGAGAGAGAGAGAGAGAGAGAGAGAGAGAGAGAGAGAGAGAGAGAGAGAGAGAGAGAAAAGGTCCCAGGTGCTCGCTGCCGACGTCTTCTAAGATCACTGTCAGACCAATACACCTTGTTACCTTCTTTCACCTGCTCCTTCTACCCTCAGCTGTTCCTTCACACACACACGAATGGGCAAGTTCGCACGAATGCACACCACGGACACACACACGCACACACACACGGCAGGAGATGTGTGTGTGTGGTGGGGGGGGGGGGTATGCGACACTGCAAAGGATCTCGGACCTAAATGGGCATACATGAATGGACACGGTCGCATAAAAATTCCCAAAATGATATTCAGTTAGCGGATTAATTCTGAATACAAATGGATAGTCGGAAAGTTCATGTTGGCTTGAGGGAGATTTAGGCGTATGTTCAGGGCTTACTCTGCGCTAGAGTTGAAATATATTGCTAAGAGGAAAGTGCAAAGCGACGGCCTTCAAAGCGATATATCAGGCAGCAAATATTAATTTTCATTAGATTGACAATTAACAATGATTTAGGCGATATGTATATATATATATATATATATATATATATATATATATATATATATATATATATATTATATATATATATATATATATATATATATATATATATATATATATATGTATGTATACATGTGTGTGTGTATATGTATATGTGTATATGTATGGTGTGTGATATGTATGTGTATGTATGTGTATGTGTGAGTGTGTATATGTGTATGTGTGTGTCTGATAATAATAACGTACATTTAAATAATAAAGTAGTACTGATAATAAAAGTAAAAATAACTAAAAGCAAACACTTTTCTCATCATCTTTGATATCACACAAAAAATCATATTAAGCTATATTAATGAATACACACACACACAGCACACACACACATACACACAAACAACACATACATATATATATATATAATATATATAATATATATATATATAGATAGATAGTAGTGTGATATATGATAGATGTGTGAGTGTGTGGTGTGTTGTGTGTGTGTGTGTGTGTGTGTGTGTATATTTATATATGTATATATTCCAGTTAAAATTAGAAGTCTACTTAGGCTAAGACCTTCTATTCCTAAATTATTTTCCCTCGACTTAGGTATTTGAGCCAATTGATGCTCCTGCAGCTTACAGAAGAGGATTCAGAACAAGAACACGTTGATGAGTACAGAGATAAATAATAAACTAAGGGATGTATGTGTGTGTTTACATGCATATACACACTCGCATTATATGACATATATATATATATATATATATATATATATATATATATATATATATATATATATATATATATATATATATATATATATATATATATATATATATATATATATATATATATAATATATATATATATATATATATATATATATATATATATATATATAATATATATATTATATATATATATATATATATATATATATATATATATATATGTATATATATTATATATATATATATATATATAATATATATATATTATATATATATATATATATATATATATATATATATATTTATGTATGTATGTATATGCATGTACGGATGTATGAAACATGTAAAAATGTATACATTGTTAAACATCTGTATGTATGTATATGCGTGTCTTTACCTATGGGAATTAAGCTTACCCCCCCCCCCTCCTAGCCGTACCCCCCCCCCCCATCACACTTTCTGCCCAGCTGATATCGGCCATAATTAGTTTTTCTCCCTAAGATAGCCCCGGCTCCTCATCGCACTTCATTAGGGGCGAAATTGCGTCATAACACTCATTCTCCCTCGCAATGTCGATTTTAATAAATATGGAAATTTTGGCGATAAGGCGCAGGGTGGGAATATGTAAACAAAATGATGACTTCCTTACTAATTTTTTCTTTCTTTCTTTCTTTTCTTTTTTAAGAAGAATTTCTGGATAGGATTTTTGGAAATGGAAAATGGAAAAAAACAAGTATATAATCAAATTAGAAATAAGAGAAACAGTATATTAACACTTTTTTTTTGAGAATATCCTTGTAAGTACACATCCACGCCTGTGTATGTGTGTGTTAATTATTTTAACCCGCGTATGTGTGCATGTGTATCCACTTACAGTATGTCCATATACGTATATAATGCTTTATGTTTATAAGGAATATATACATAAAATATTCTTGAATGTTGACGAGCTCCAAGTTTATATAAAACAGTTTCCTTTGTATTCAGCGAGTATTTTGCTTCAGAAATTATAACATTATTGTGCACCGCCTTCAGGAACAATTACAACCTCGTTAGCGCGTGCTTCTCTCTCTCTCTAATGTAATTGTCGCTTATACTCTGCCTGCTTCTCTTTTCTTCGTATTTGAGATCTCGTTTTTTTTTTTTTTTTTTTTTTTTTTTTTTTTTTTTTTTTTGTCCGGGGGGAGATAGTCGTTCTGTGAAAGTTTTTTTTTCTTTCTTTCTTTCTCTTCTTCGTTAATTGTTTCAGGTTTTTGTTCTCTTCTACTTCTTTTTTTCTTTTCCTTTTTTTTTTTTTTTTATCTCACTCTTTGGTTCTCACCTTTTCTCCCTTTTCCTTCCATACTTTTCTTTATTAGATGTGCTTCTTTATCTTTTGTTCTCTTCTCCGCTCTCTCTTTCTCTCCTCTCTCTTCCACTCTCTCCTTTTCTCTTTCCTGCCCGCTCTCTTCTCTCTCTCCGTTTCTCTTTCGCTCTCTTTCCTCCTTCCCCTTTTTCTCTTTCTTCTGTGCTTTCTTATTCTTACTCCTGCCCTTTTTCTATCTCGCCTTCGGTGTTCTTCGTCATTCATTCTTTCTTCCACTCTTTGCTATTTCTCTTTTTCTCCTTATCTATTTATTTCCATCCTTCTACTTTTCATTTCTTTCCCTATTTCACTTACTTTTATTTTCTCTCATTCCTCTTCTCGTCTTTTTTTCTCTTTTCTCCTTCTTTCTTCTACCTTTGTCTTGCTTGTCTTTTCTGTCTATTTTTTTTTTGTATTCTCCTCCTTCTTTTCCCTTTTCTTTTTTTCTCTATCCTCTTTCCTCTCTTTTTTCCCTCTCTCCCTTTCTCTCGTTTATTTTTTCCTCTTTGCCTTTCCTTTCTTCACTCTCCTCCTGTTTCTCTCCATTTCTTCCCTCTTTCTCCTTCGTTTCCTACTGTATTTCATTCGCTAATTAATTCATCTTCCATTTTCCCCCTTCTCTCCGTTTCGCTTTTCCACCTCCTCCTACTTCTCCCACTTTTCTCTCATTTTTCTTCCTTATTGCCATTTTTCTCCTTTCTCTTCTCCTTCTCCTTATTTTTTTCCCTCTATCTCTATTTCTATCTTTGTTCCCTCTTCCCTTTCTTTCTCATCTCCCTCTCCTTCATCTTTTCTCATCCCTCTCTTTCCTTCTGTCTCTTTTCCTCTTCCCTCTCTTTCTCTCTCCTTCCCCTCACTCTCTTTATCTCATTTTCTCTCCTCTCACTTCCCCATATATCTCCTTCGCTCTCTCCTTTTTTTCTCCTTCGTCCATTTCACATCCCCGCCTTCAAATTACTTTATTTCTCTTTCCCTCCTTATTTTTCCTTCCCTCTATCTCCCTTTATCTCCTTCTTCCATTCCTCCATTTATCACACTTTCCCTTCCTCAAATTCCCTCGTTTTCCTTCTGCCTCTTCTTACTTTTCCTTCCCCTCTCTCTTTCTCTCTTCCCTCTCTCTCCTTCTTCCCCCTATCATTCCTTTCCTCCCTCTCCCTCTTTTCTCTATCTTGACTTCCTTCTCTCTCTCCCTCTTCACTTTACCTGTCTTTCCTCCCCTCTCTCCTCCCTCTTCCCCCTTTCTATCCATCCCTCTCTCTCTCCCTTTATCTCCCTTCCTCATGCCCCTCATTTCGCTCCTCTCTCTTCCCCTATCTATCCATCCTCTATCTCTCTCCCTTTAATCCCCCTTCTCATCCACCTCATTTATCACCATCCTTCCTCCCTCTCTCCTCCCTCTTCCTCCTATCTATCCATCTCTCTCTCTCTTTATCTCCCTTCCCATGCCCTCATTTCGCTCTTCTCTCTTCCCCCTTATCTATCCATCCCTCTCCCTCTCTCCCTTTCATCCCTCTTCCTCATCCACCTCATTTATCACCATCTTTCCCTCCCCTCTCTCCTCCCTCTTCCCCATATTTATCCATCCCTCTCTCTCTCTTTATCTCCCTTCCCCATACCCCACATTTCGCTCCTCTCTCTTCCCCCCTATCTATCCATCCCTCTCTCTCTCTCCCTTTAATCCCCCTTCCTCATCCACCTCATTTATCACCATCTTTCCCTCCCCTCTCTCGCCCTCTTCCCCCTATCTATCATCCCTCTCTCTCTCTCTCTCTTTATCTCCCTTCCTCATGCCCCTCATTTCGCTCTCTCTCTTCCCCCCTATCTATCCATCCCCTCTCTCTCTCTCTCCCTTTTAATCCCCTCTTCCCTCTCCCACCTCATTTATCACCATCTTTCCCTCCCATCTCTCCCTCTCTCTCCCCCTATCTATCCATCCCTCTTCTCCCTTTATCTCCCTTCCTCATGCCCCACATTTCGCTCCTCTCTCTTCCCCCTATCTATCCATCCTCTCTCTCCTCTCCCTTTCATCCCCTTCCGCCACTCATTTATCACATCTTTCCCCTACCTCCTCTTCTATCTATCCATCCCTCTCTCTCCCTTTATCTCCCCTTCATGCCCCCATTTCGCTCCCTTCTCTTCCCCTTATCTATCCACAATCCTTCTTTCGCTCTCCTCCCTCTTCCTTTATCTATCATCCCTCTCTCCCTTTATCTCCTTCCATGCTACCATTTTCGCTCCTCTCTCTTCCCCCTTATCTATCCATCCCTCTCTCTCTCTCCCTTTAATCCCTCTTTCTCATCCACCTCATTTATCACCATCTCTCCCTCCCTCCGCCACACCGTAACCATGAGCTGTAGCGTTGAGTGACGTGGGACAGCAAGGACTTTGGGGGGGGGAGAGGGGGAGGGGGGAGGGAGGGGCGGGTAATTGGGAAAGGTGATTAACACTCTGTCGCGAATAATTAACAATCCCCCCAAAGTAGAGTCATGGGACGGGGAGTAAGCGTATACTTAGATACTTAACGTTTAATTAGCTCATGTGTGGTGTGTGTGTGTGTGTAGGGAGGGGGGGGGGGGTTGGGGGGGGGGGCGGAGGTTGTGTGGTAGTGGGGGGGGTTGGGGGGGTTCTGTTTTGAGTTTGTGTGTGTATGTGCGTGCGTGTGCGTGTTTGTGAATATACATACATACACACACACGCAGAACACATACACACAAACAAACACACACACACACACATACACAACAACACACACACACACTAAGCCTTTCGTCCCATCCTATTCCTTAAAGTCCGCTCATCCTGCATCTCTCACTTCTGCCTCCCCCCCTCCCCCTCTACATCACCCGCACCAGCGCTTCTCTCACATATTATCCTCCCTCGCTCCCTCCTTCCCTCCTTTATTCCCTCCTATTCTCTCTCCTTTTATTTCTTTCCTATTCCCATCCTCATTTATTTCTTCCCTTCTTTACCTCTCCTATTCTGCCTCCCTCCTTCCCTCCATTACTCCCTCTTTCTATTCTTTTCTTCCTCCCATTCTCTTTCCTTCTTCCCCTCCGTTTTCTTGTTCTTTGCTTATCTCTCTCTTGCTTATTCATTCTCTTCTTCCTTCCTTTTTTCATTCTCTTCTCCCTCCACTCCTTCCTTTCTTCTTTCCTTCATTTCCTCCCTTCATTTATTCTTTACTTTCTCTCTTATACTTCCTTCCTTCTTCCCACCTTGCTTCCTTCCTTTCTTTCTTTCCCCTCTTTAACTCCCTCTCCCCTTCCTCCCTTTCTTCCTTCCTTCCTTCCCTTCTTCCCTCCTTCTTTAAGTCTAATCGACGTCGTATTTGAACGCGTTAGCTGAAGGCACGACTTGCATATGCCATTGCTTCCTCCTTCCTTCCTTCTCTTCTTTCCTAATTCCCTCTTTCTCTTCCTTCCTAATTCCCTCCTTCCCTCCGTTGCCATTCTTTCGTCCCCGCTTCTTCCCTTCTTTCCATCGTTCCTTCCTTCCTTCCCTTCTTCCCTCCTTCCTTGAGTCTAATCATACGGACGTGCATACTCCTCCTTCGTTTTCATTCTTTCATCCCCCGCTTCATCTCTTCTTTCCTTTCGTTCCTTCCTTCCCTCTTCCCTCCTTCCTTTCCTCTCTTTAACTCCTTCTTCCCTTCCTTCTTTCCTCCTTCCCTCCTTCCCTCCTTCCTTAGGTCTAATCGAACTCTTATTTGAGCACGTTAGCTAGCGGGTACGACCTGCATATTCTCTTCTTTCCTACTTCCCTCCTTCGTTTCCATTCTTTCATCCCTGCATATTCTCTTCTTTCCTTCGTTCCTTCCCTTCTTCCCTCCCTCCCCCTTACCTTTCCCCTCTTTAATTCCTTCTTCCATCCCTCCCTTCCTGCCTCTCCTCTCTTTAACACCTTCTACCTCCCCTCCTTCCTTCCTCCCTCCCTTCCTTCCTTCCTTCCTTCCTTCCTTTCTTCCTTCCCTCCTTCTTTAGGTCTAATCGAACTCTTATTTGAGCACGTTAGCTAGCGGGTACGACCTGCATATCTCCTTCTTTCCTACTTCTCTCCTTCGTTTCAATTCTTTCATCCCCGCTTCATCCCTTCTTTCCTTCGTTCCTTCCTCCTTCCTTTCCTCTCTTTAACTCCTCCTTCCCTTCCTTCTTTCCTTTCCTTCTTCCCTCCTTCCCTCCTACCTTTCCCCTCTTTAATTCCTCTTCCATCCCTTCCTTCCTTCCTTCCTTCCTTCCTGCCTCTCTCTCTTAACATCTTCTGCTCCCCCCTTCCTTCCTTCCTCCCTCCCTTCCTCCCTCCTTCCTTCCTTCTTCCCCTTCCTTCCTCCCTCCCTCCCTCCTTCTTTAGGTCTAATCGAACTCTTATTTGAGCATGTTAGCTAGCGGGTACGACCTGCATATTCTCTTCTTTCCTCCTTCCCTCCTTCGTTTCCATTCTTTCATCCCCGCTTCATCCCTTCTTTCCTTCGTTTCCTTCCTTCCCTCCTTCCCTCCTACCTTTCCTCTCTAACTCCTTCTTTCCTCCTTCCCTCCTACCTTTCCCCTCTATAATTCCTTCCTCCTTCCCTCCATCCTTCCTACCTTTCCCCTCTTTAATTCCTTCTTCCATCCCTCCCTTCCTTCCTTCCTTCCTTCCTGCCTCTCCTCTCTTTAACACCTTCTTCCTCCCCCCCTTCCTTCCTTCCTCCCTCCCTTCCTTCCTTCCCTCTTTCCCTCCTTCTTTAGGTCTAATCGAACTCTTATTTGAGCACGTGAGCTAGCGGATACGACCTGCATATACGACCCACGCTGGCAACAGAAAAGAAAATTCTGTCCGCTTCCCACAAATTTGAATTAATGGCAGGGCAGAAGGCTGTTCTCTAAGGCGGAGGGAAAATATTTACCCGCAAAGAAAGAGAATTTTTCAAAGGGGGAAAAAGAGGGGTAAGAGAGAACGGGGGGGGGGAGAGGGGGGGGGGAGAAGGGAGGGGTGGGGGGCAGAGGAGAGGGAGAGGGAGAGAAGGGAAGGGGGAGGAGAGAGAGAGAGAGAGAGAGAGAGAGAGAGAGAGAAGAGAAGAGAGAGAGAGAGAGAAGAGAGAGAGAGAGAGAAGGGAAGAGGAAGAAAAGAGAGAGAGAGAGGGGAAGTAAGGATAAAATGGAGTAAAAAATAAAGAAAGAAAGAAGAAAAGAGAACAGATAGAGAGAGAGAACAGAAAAAAAGAAAAGAAAATGGGATAGAGAGGAAGAAGAGACATACAGACAGACAGACAGACAGACAGACAGACAGACAGACAGACAGACAGACGGAGACAGAAGGAGACAGAGGAACCCCGTCAAAACAGACCGTGTGAACAGCGCCTAGTTCCTTGGGCATTTCCCGTCGACATTGTTAAATCGTTGTACGTCTCCTTAAATTTCTTTTTTTCTTTTATTTCTCTATTGTTCACGTGCTATCCGTTTGGGAATTTATTTTCGGTTTTGGCTATTACTGTCAGGTTAGAATATATATGCGCAACCACTTGCAATGATTATAGTATTGATTCTTCTGCTTGCTTTCTCTCTCTCTCTCTCTCTCTCTCTCTCTCTCTCTCTCTCTCTCTCTCTCTCAATCTGTATGCATATATATATATATATATATATATATATATATATATATATATATATATATATATATATATATATATAATATATATATATATATATGTATATATATATATATATATATATATATATATATATATATATATATATATATATATATATATATATATATATATATGTATATATATGCATACATATGATATATGTGTATGTGTGTGTGTGTGTGCGTGTATACATACATATATATGTATACTATTTACCTATCTATCTCTTTATATATCCATCTACCTACTTATCTATCTATCCATCTATCTATCTATCTGTCTATCTATCGGTCGATCTACTTATCTTTCTTTCTATATTGTTAGGAAACATGTATCCGTGTATATATTAGGAAATGTGTGCGTCAGAGAAATTGCTTTTGCTCTTACTGAAACCTTCCAGCATATTGACGAAGGAACGTGCAGCTTCCTTCAAAATCCTGATTGCAATAACTTTCACAGAGAATATCCTGTTTGTAGTGCCAACGCTGCTAAGAATATACGTGGCACTTTCAACAGCAACAGTGCCACATTCTTTGCACGATTTGGATATTCGTCTTGACATGGACAGCTTTGAATTTCAGTTCTTGAAAGGAAAGGAAATGGATGACTGAGTAATGGTATTAACGATAAATAGAAATGATGTAATAAGAATAATGATGATAATGGAAATAGTAATGCTAACAGTAATGAAAGGAATGACGATAAAGTTGATGATAAGGATAGCAAATACAGCAATGATTATAGTAATGAT
>NW_020872280.1:225565-228065 GCF_003789085.1 Penaeus vannamei
AAAAAAAAAAAAAACAGAAAAAAAACACACATCACACGTACAACCATAAAACGTACACATGATCACCTTCGTCTCCTGTTTATGGTTGTAAGCGACAGTCACAGAACGAGCTTCCGACACGTAAAAATTATTGTTGTCTGTTGAAGCTGATGCTCTGTTAGAAAATATTAGCGGTGTCTTGTTTCCTGTGTTGCCATGTGGGTGTGCTCGCTTTTTAATTGTTTTTGTTATCCAGTAAAAATGAAAAAAAAATGTTGCTCATGGCATCTTTCGTCCATTAGCATTGCGCCTATTGCTTTTAATGTTATTCGATTTTTACTGTTTTTTATAGCTCTATCATTATTATTAGTTTTATTAATTATGTATTAACTATAACTATATTGTTATCAAATTATCAACAATTTATCAGTAGTAGTATTGTATATTATTGTCATTATCTATTATCATTATCATTATCATATATCATTTTCATTATATATCACTAATTGTAATAAATTTATCATCTCATCAATTTATCATAAATTATCATTGTTATTATTATTATTATTATTCATCTGTTTATTATTCATTGTTATAGGTTATTATTATTATTATATTATTATTATTATTATCATTATCAATCAAATCATTATTATTATTATATTATTATACTACTATACTAATTATTATTATTATTATCATTATCATTAATAATTAATCATCGTCTTCATCATTATCATTACCAGAATTTATTACGTACATAATTACCTACTATTTGTTACTATACTATCATCGTTCTGTTATATGCTGTTGTTGTTGCTATTTTTATCATCATAGTTATCATTATCTATTATCATATCATTATAGCGTAATTATACAAATTATCTCTGCCATTATTATTGTTATCTTGTCATCATTTCGTCATTATTGTTAGTCAACCGATTTATTATTTTTGTTATGAATATCTTGCTATGATCACTGTTATTACGTTTATTCATTACTTGTTGGTTATTGTTACTATTATTTCCTTGAATGTTTTGTTGCAATATAAAGTTTATTCTTTGCTCCTGAAATAAATTTAATCAATGATGTATGTATAAGAATTACAGGATTAAAGGTGCCAGAAAATATTCAGTAATCTTTTTATTTTTTTTAAGTGTGCCCTACCTTTGTTAGAAAAATCCTTTCTGTCGACTCGTTGGTCGCCTTACACCTCCTCCTTAATTCTTTTCACTTCTTTCCTCTCAGTACTTGTCGCTTGAAGTCTCCGGTCGAGATCGCCTCGAAGTCTCAGTACCGTATCTGTAGCCATGGAGTTTTTTTGTACGTCAAGTGTACATGACCGCACAGGTCTGATGAATTGAGAAACCCGAAGGACTAGACACATATTGGTCCTATACGCCTAAAGTTTAACTATGTTCCTAAGTCTAAAGACTAAGACTTCCACAACCACTGCACTGTTCATTGCCATATACATACTTCTTCTCCGCATAGTACTATGAGGCTGTTCCCCTCATCGATTCCTGACGATTGCTTGTTCAGATCTCCTTCGCCTGAGATGAGGGCACCATGTATATACACCGCATAGCACGCTGCCGAGTACGATCGCAGCCGTCCTCGAGACTGATAAGAGAGCCATAGAATCGGCACCATCCTCGACTCGCTACCGTCAGACTGATGAAGAACCGCGATATGAGAGTAGAGCCCTCCTCAGGGACTCGCAGATAAGAAGCCCCGTTGGAGTCCACCACCGTCCTCCTCGCTGTATCTACTCCTCCCTAGTCGGGCAACGCGAGGCCTATACCTCCTCTTCTTTTCCTCCTTACCTTTACCCTTTCCTCCTCCTCCAATTCTCATCTCCTTTTTCCTCTTCTCCTCCTCCTTTCCTTTTTCTCGCCTCTTCCTCCTCGCCTGTTTCCTCTCTTCCTCCTTCCTAACCCTCTTTCTTTTTTCCATCCTTCCTTACTCCAACCTCCTTCCTGCCAGCTCTAGAAACCTCGCATTCTCTGGAGCACCGCCTACAGGCTAAGCAGAGACAGAGCCGATGCGCACAGCCTCCTCGAGCCATGACGAGAGAGCTGACCGAGCGAACCGAAGACGACCCCGAGCTGAGCACCCATCCACCGGAGAGAGGTAGGAGAGGTGAGAGAGGACGAGACCACGACGGTCTCCCTGGCGTCGACCTCGGCGTCCGTGCGCACCGGGTATATCTCCTCCACTCCTCTCGCCTTCTTTCCCCTCTCTCATCGCGTTTCAAAGTTTAAAGCATCTTGCCTAAGAAAAGAAGTCAGTTAGGTTGGAAGCCTCGGACAAAGAGCAATACGATGTAGGCTTAAAGTCGTCTAAAAAAAAAAAAAAAAAAAAAAAAAAAAAAAAAAAAAAAAAAAAAAAAAGGCATCAAACACTGGGGGATTCAAAGACGAACAGATATTAAGAGAAAACTTAGACCTTCCGACAAAGAGATAAAGTTGTTGAATCTCGTCTCTTTTAGATATCTATCGGTCTGTCTATCTATTATGGA
>NW_020872280.1:233065-238065 GCF_003789085.1 Penaeus vannamei
GCAAAGATCCACGACGGAAGTTCAGATAAACCGGCGCTCAGATCCTGTGGGAGACATGTTCATTATGGGAGATGAGGACGATGAATAGTTTGGGTTGTGTATGATATGTGTATGTTTGGGTGTTTGTGTTTTTGTTTTGCTGTGTGTGTTTGTGTTTGTTTGTGTTTGTTTGTGTTGTTTTGTTTGTGTTTTGTTTTTTGTTTGCGTGTGTGTTTTTGTGTTTGTTTTGTGTTTTTGTGTTGCGTGTGTGTTTGTGTATTTGTGTGTGTTTGTGGTCATGTGTGTTTTGATTTGCGTGTGTGATTGGGAGTTTGTTTTTGTTTTGCGTGTGGTGTGTTTGTGTATGTGTATGTATTTGTATGTTTGTGCTCATGTGTGTGCGTTTGTATTTGTGTATGTATTTGTGTTTTGTGTGTTTGTGTGTATTTATATATGTGTGTATTTGTGTGTTTGTGTGTGTGCGTGTTATTTGTATGCGTGTGTGCGTTTCTGCGTGTTTTAATACGCATCTTCTCCTGCATGTATACACAAACCTCCGCATACACCCCCTTCCTTACATGCACATCCGTACATTCATCCACATTTCAAGCCGCATCCTTCGCGCATCCTGCCAGCATCCCAATCTTCCCAGTCTGAAGAAGGAGCACGCGGAGAGGTCCTTTTGAAGGATGATTACCCCCTTTCGCCCTTCTTCCTCCGATTTTTCATTTCCCGCAATATATCCCGTGCGCTTTGTCTCCCTCTGTGCCTTCTCCCCCCGGTCCCGACAACAAGCAGCCCGACGGAGCGGTGCCGACCGACCGTCGGCTTCTGTCGGCATCCGATCCCGTGCGCTTTGTCTCCCTCTGTGCCTTCTTCTCCCCCCCGTCCCGACAACAAGCAGCCCGACGGAGCGGTGCCGACCGACCGACATGCGGACCGTCGGGGCTTCTGTCGGCATCCGATCCGTGCACTTTGTCTCCCTCTGTTCCTTTCTCTCCCCCCCGCCCCCTCCCCCGTCCGACCGCACGCATCCCGACGGAGCGGTGCCGACCGACCGACACGACCGTCGGGGCTTCTGTCGGCATCCGATCCCGTGCACTTTGTCTCCCTCTGTGCCTTCTCACCCCCCCCCCCCCGCCCCCCCGTCCCGACCGCACGCATCCGACGAGCGGGACGACCGTCGGACTTCTGTCGGCATCCCGAGCGGAGGAAATGGTCGCGGGAAAGAGAGAATTTGAATCGACGGGGTCTTTGTGGTAGCTCGGGCCCTCGGGGTGAAAGGGAGGAAAATGTGCCTTTTTTTCTCTCTTTCTCTTTGGATTTCTCTGTCTCTGTCTGTTCTCTTGTTTCTGTCTGTCTCTGTCTCTCTCTCTTCTGTCTGTCTCTCTCTCTCTCTCTCTGTCTGTCTTCTCTCTCTCTCTCTCTCTCTCTCTCTCTCTCTCTCTCTCTCTCCTCTCTTCTCTCTCTCTCTCTCTCTCTCTCTCTCTCTCTTCTCTCTCTCTCTCTCTCTCTCTCTCTCTCTCTCTCTCTCTCTCTCTCTCTCTCTCTCTCTCTCTTCTCTTTTCTCTCTCTCTCTCTCTCTCTCTCTTTCTGTCTTCCCTTGAAACTTTCTCTCTCTCTTCGCCAGTGAAGCAATAAGGGCAGAGGGAAGAGAAGAGAGACTAGAAAGAAGAGAGGGACGAAAGGAGAGAGGAGAAGTGAGAGAAAAAAGAAAAGAAAAAAGAAAAGAAGAAGGAATAGGAAAAAGGAGCAAAGAGAAGAATAAAAAAATGTCTGCAAGTATGTATGTATGTGCGCATATGTATAACATACATATTCATGCACATATGTCTGTTTTTCCATTGTTTCGTTCGACCCTTTTCTCTCATTTAATTTAAAACGCCATACCCATGTTTATCAATCTAACACAAGGACTTATTTACACTTTGTGAAGTTCTGTGTGAAGCAGCTGATTACAATTGGGATTCTAGACCTCAGTCCAAGTTTGTTGACACGTCTCCCTCTCCCTCTTTCTCATTTCCTTTTCCCTCCTCCTACTATTTCGTTCTTTTTGTCTTTATTCCCTTTCTCCTTGTCGTTTTATTTCGTTCTCTTGTTGGTCCATATTCTTGTTGTTGTTTTCTTCTCTTCCTTTCCATGTTTTTTGTTAATTTCCTTTTCCCTCCTCCTACTATTTCGTTCTTTTTGTCTTTATTCTCTTTCTCCTTGTCGTTTTATTTCGTTCTCTTGTTGCTCGATATTCTTGTATTTTTTCTTTTTCTCTTCTTCTCTTCTCTTCTTTACCTTGCTTTTGTTAATTTCCTTTTTCTATTTCTCCTATTTCGTTCTTTGTCTTTATTCTCTTTCTCCTTATCGTTTTATTTCGTTCTCTTGTTGCTCGATATTCTTTTTTTTCTCTTCTTCTCTTCCTTTCTTTCCTTTGTTTTTGTTCATTTCCTTTTCCCTTCTTCTACTATTTCGTTCTTTTTGTCTTTATTCCCCTTCTCCTTATCGTTTTATTTCGTTCTCTTGTTGCTCGATATTCTTGTATTTTTTCTTTTTCTCTTCTTCTCTTCTCTTCTTTACCTTGCTTTTCTTAATTTCCCTTTTCTATTTCTTCTATTTCGCTCTTTTCATCTTTATTCTCTTTTCTCCTTTTCGTTTTGTTTCGTTCTCTTGTTGCTCGATATTCTTGTATTTTTCTTTTCTCTTCTTTTCTTCCCTTCTTTTCCTTGCTCTTATTCGTGTTCTTAATGCTGTTTCGTCTCTTTTAGATCTCTTTATTTCGTCTTCGTCAATCCTTTTACTCTTTTCCTACTCAGTGTCCTTCTTTAGTCGTCCTTCCTCCTCCTCCTCCTCCTATTCTCCCTTCCCCCTCCTCCTTTCCTCCCCCTCCTCCTTCTCCTCTTCTCCCCCTCCTCCTCCTCTTCCTCCCTTCTCCCTATTTCTCCCTCTTCTCCCCCCCCTCTACCTCCTCCTCCTCCCTCCTCCTCCTCCTCTCCTCCCTCCTCCTCCTCCTCCTCCCTCCCCTCCTCCCTTCCTCCTCCTCCTCCCTTCCCCCTCCTCCTTCTCCCCCCCCCCTCTTCCCTCTCCCCCCTCCCCCTCCTCCTCCTCCTCTTCCTCCCCCCCCTCTTCCCTTTCCCCCTTCCCCCTTCCCCTTCCCCTCCCTCCCCCCCCCCCCTTCCTCCTCCTCCTCCTCCTCCTATTCTCCCTTCCTCCTCCTCCTCCTCCTCCCTTCCCTAATAACCCTCGTGAGTAGAATGCCTGATTCCCTCGAGACAAAGTCCCGCTGTAGGACACCAGCAAGGGACGCAGAACCTGGGGGAATTAGTGATAAACCTTTTGTTCTTCCTCGTCTCTCCCTTCCTTCTAGACCCCCTTTTTATTGTCTCTCCCTTTTAGTCTAACCCCCTCTTTTATTCTCTTCGTTTCTTCCCTTGCTTCTCTCCCCTCTAAATCCGTTTATTCTCTTCGTTTCTCCCTTTCCCCTTCTTCTTTTATTGTTTCTTTTATTCTCCTTGTCTCTCCCTTTGCCCTTCCTTCTAAACCCCCTTTTTATTGTTTCTTTTTTTTTTATTCTCTCTTTGTCTTCTCCTTTGCCCTTCCTTCTAAACCTTCTTTTATTGTTTTATTTTTTTTTATTCTCTTCTTTTCTCTCCCTTTGCCCTTCCTTCTAAACCTTCTTTTTATTGTCTCTAAGCCTTCTATTCGCTTCGTTTCTCTCCCTTTGCCCTTCCTTCTAAACCCTCTTTTTTATTGTTTCTGTTTTTTTTAATTCCCTTGTCTCTCCCTTTGCCCTTCCTTCTAAACCCCTTTTTATTGTTTCTAAACCCCTTTTTAATTGTCTCTAAGCCTTTTATTGCCCTTCTTCTAAATCTCCTTGTCTCTAAACCCTCTTTTTTTGTTTCTATCTTTTTTTTCCTTGTTTCTCCTCTGCCCTTCCTCTAAACCCTCTTTTTATTGTCTCTAAGGCTTTTATTCTCTTCTCTCCCTTTGCCCTTCCTTCTAAGCCCCTTTCTATTGTCTCTTTAAACGTTTATTCTCTTCGTCTCTCCCTTTGTCCTTTCTTCTAACCCCCCTCTTTATTGTCTCTTATTACTCTTATCTCTATTTTGTCTCCTGTTTCTTATTTATGTTGTCTCCTCGTCTTTCTTTCTCTTACTGATGTTTTCTTATTTTTTCTTTCCTCTTCCTCTTTCTTTGAGATCTTATGCTTCTTTGCCATATCCTTCTCCTTCCACTTTCTTTCTTTCTCTTTCTCTCTCTCTCTCTCTCTCTCTCTCTCTCTCTCTCTCTCTCTCTCTCTCTCTCTCTCTCTCTCTCTCTCCTCTCTCCTCTCTCTCTTTCCATCCTTCCTCAAATACCTCTCCTTCCTTCCCCCAAATTACACCTCCACCTTGCCCACCCCGCTTTCCACCCTCCTCCCCCCCTCACCCATATCACCCCCCTTCCCTTCCCCTCTTTGCCCTCCCCTTCCCCTCCCCCCTCTTTGCCCTCCCCCCTCACCCATATCACCTCCACGTCCTCCCCTCACCCCCCCCACCCCTTTTCCCCTACCCCTCCCCCTCCCCTCTTTGCCCCCCCCCCCATCCATGCCCCCAAACCCAGCTCGCATTGGAAAGTTAAGAAGAAGCCCCGAGAGACACGAGATAACGGGCATCCCAGTTTGTTGTTCTCCGGGAAATGTCTTAATTAGAGGGAAGACGCAAGCTATCGGAGAGAGGGGGGGGGGGGGAGGGGAATGGGGGGTGGGGGGGGGAGGACAGTGGGGGGGGGAAGGCTGAGATTGCTTCGGACGGAAAATCGTTCTCTCGCTTTCTCTCTCTCTCTCTCCTCTCTCTTCTCTCTCTCTCTCTCTTCTCTCTCTCTCTCTCTCTCTCTCTCTCTCTCTCTCTCTCTCTCTCTCTCTCTCTCTCTCTCTCTCTCTCTATATATATATATATATATATATATATATATATATATATATATATATATATATATATAAATATATATATTACACACACACACACCACACACACACACACACACACACACAC
>NW_020872280.1:248065-250565 GCF_003789085.1 Penaeus vannamei
ATGCTGGCGAGAGATGCTGGCGAGAAATGCTGGCGAAGAGATGCTGGTGAGAGATGCTGGCGAGAGATAAGAGATGCGGCGAGAGATGCTGCAAAGATGCTGGCGAGGGAGCTGGCGAGGGATCGAGAGATGCTGGCGAGAGATGGAGGACGAGAGAGAGAGATGCTGGCGAGAGATAAGAGATGCTGGCGAGATGCTGGCAGAGCGAGATGCTTGGCGAGAGAGCGAGAGATGCTGCGAGAGAGATGCTGGCGAGAGATGCTGGCGAGAGATGCTAGCGATGCTGGCGAGAGATGCTGGCGAGAGATGCTGGCGAAGATGCTGCTGGCTGAGAAGATGCTGGCGAGAGGAGATGCTGGCGAGAGGAGGATGCTGGCGGAGAGAGAGCTGGGCAGAGATGCTGGCGAGGATCGGAGAGATGCTAGCGAGAGATGCTGGCGAGAGATGCTGGCGAGGGATGCTGGCGAGATGCGAGGAGATGCTGGCATTATGCTGGCGGCGAGAGATGCTGGCGCATGCTGGCGAGATGCTGGCGAGAGATGCTGGCGAGATGCTGGCGAGAGAGAGAGATGAGATGCTGGCGAGAGATGCTAGTGAGAGATGCTGGCGAGAAATGCTGGCGAGAGATGCTGGCGAGAATGCTGGCGATGGCGAGGGATGCTGGCGAGAGATGATGCTGCGAGAGAGATGCTGAGAGATGCTGGCGAGCTGGAGAGATGCTGGCGAGAGATGCGGCGAGAGATGCTGGCGAGAGATGAGATGCTGGCGAGAGATGCTGGCGAGCAAGTGAGGCAGTGACACGTTATGGCGGTATGTTGATTATCTTCGCGTCGAATTATATATTAAGCCTTCAGCTGACGCAACGTTTAGCGGCGTTTAGACTTCGCTTGCTTCATAAACAGTGGGTATGCATGATTATGTATGCACGTATGTGTGTGTGCGTGTATGTATATATACATATAATATATATATATATTATATATATATATATATATATATATATATAATATATATATATATATATATATATATATGTATGTATGTGTGTGTGTGTGTGTGTGTGTGTGTGTGTGTGTGTGTGTGTGTGTGTGTGTGTGTGTATGTGTATTATATGTATATATATAATAAATAGATACATATATATGTATATATGTATATATATATATATATATATATATACATACATATATATATATATATATATATATATATATATATATATATATATATATATATATATATATATATATATATATATATATATATATATACAGAGAGAGAGAGAGAAAGGCAGAGCAGAGAGAAAGACAGAGAGAGAGAGAGAGAGAGAGTCACTTAGAGAGAGACAGACATTGTCAGACAACCACCCATAAGCAATCACACACTCACCCATACCTTTACCCCTTCCACACACAAAACCACAACATCGCGTGGGAACCCTACCCCGTGCAAAACCCATATGCAAAATCTCAGCGAATTGCAACGAAGAACTGCGTCGAGAACTTTGCCAAAGAGCAATTCGCAGACCACACCTACAACACCTACAGCACTCAAGGCCACGGAATGACGTCATAGAAGTACCGTAGGATGCCTTGGGTATCCCGAGGATGTAATATATTCGAGTAGGATCTGTTAATTCGCCATCGTGTTTATCTGTGTTTACTCGGGGATAGAAGGGGCCTGTGTGATGGGGCGGCGGTTTGATCTGCGAAGCGATGGGAGAGAGAGAGGAGGGGAGAGAGAGAAGGAAGGGGGAACAGAGAGAGAGAGAGAGAGAAGGGAGAGAGAAAGAGGGGGGAGAGGAAAGAGAAAAGAGGCGAGGGGAGAGAGAGAGAGAGAGAAGTAAGGGGAAAGAGAGAGAGTGGAGGGAGAGGGGGGGGGGAGAGAGAGAAGGAAGGGAAAGAGAGAGAGAGAGAGAAGGAAGGGGAAAGAGAGAGAGGGGGGGGGGAAGGGGGGAGAGAAAAGGAAGGGGAAAGAGAGAGAGAGAGAGAGAAGAGAGGGGGAGACGAGCTGAACGTACAGAAGGACAGACAGACAGAAACAGAAACAGACACAAACACACATACAGAAACAGACACACAGACAGAGAAGGGGCAAGTCTGGCCTGGTCCGTCATTTCGAACTGGCATAAGAGTGAGCGCCAGGACGACCTCCGGCCCTTAATTCAGCATACCACGAATAACGCCTTGGCATAATTGGTCCCCCGGCACGCGCTCAGCATACGAGGGGTCGGCCTTTCATACGTGCGGCCCAGAGAAACCGGGATACGAGGTTCGACGTCCTCAGAACAAGGGGGGGAAAGCGGAGCGAGAGAATCTTGTCCCTTCTAACTCGTGACAAAGGGTCCATCAGTCTTAAAGACGCGCAGGAGAAAGAGAGAGAGAGAGAGAGAGAGAGAGAGAGAAAGAAGGACGGAGGAATCTCGTCCATTTGTACACGTTGCGAGGAAGCCAGTGGTGCGTCCTACGTCTTAAGGATATCGAGGAAAGGGCTTGTTCTT
>NW_020872280.1:255565-265565 GCF_003789085.1 Penaeus vannamei
TGGGGGTTCATCGAGGGAAGGAAGGAGGATGGGGAAGGAGGGAGCAAAAGAGGAGGCAAGGGAGCTAGAGGAGAAGGGGAGAGGGAAAGAGAAGAGAGGGGGAGAGGGAGAGAGAGGGGAGAGAGAAAGAGAAGAGGGGAGAGAAAAGAGAGAGGGAAGAGGAAAGAGAGAGGGAGAGAGGAAAGAGAGAGGGGAGAGGAAAAGAGAGGGGAGAAAAAGAGAGAGGGAAAGTAAAGCAGGACCAGTGCCGTGGGACTCAGGGAGCAATCACCAGACGGAAACAGGTTGTAAAATAGGCCATTAAAAAAAAACTTTCGCGCTTTTTATGAGGGCAAATTCATCATCTCTAACTACCAGCATCTACCTCACACCCATCCTTACCCCCCCCCCTCTCCTCTGGCCCATTTATGCACCACCCACCTCCCCTCTGTTTTTTCCCCTCAAATAGGATGCACGTTGCACTTCAAAACAACAGAAATGCTGTGTGTTTTAAATGACGTGCTTAGAATGAGCTATTTCGGGAAATGATAATCAAGAGACATAATAAAAGAGAGAGAGTGGGGGGGGAGAGATATAGAGAGAGAAAGAGAAAGAGAGAGAGAGGAGAGAGAGAGAGAGAGAGAGAGAGAGAGAGAGAGAGAGAGAGAAGAGAGAGAGAGAGAGAGAGAGAGAGAGAGAGAGAGAGAGAGAGAGAGAGAGAGAGATTAATGATGCTTCTCTTCTTCCTTTGTTGTTTCCCCTCTCCTTTCCTTGTCATTATCTTTTTATCTTATCTTTCTTTTTCATATTTTTCCTCGATTTTCTCTTCTTCCGTGTCCATAATTTGTGCCTATTCATCCTATTCCTCTCTTCCTCTTTACATCTCTATCATTTTTCCCTTTTCTTTAGTTAAAATTCTACCTCATTTTTTAGTTTACTTATCTTCCTTTCATTCTTTTTTCTCTTTATCTTATGTTTTCATTTTCTTCTCTTTTATCTTGCTTTTATTTTCTTCTCATAATCTTTAAGTTTTTCCTTCTCCGTCTTTTCTTTCTCTTTTTGCTTCCTCAATATCCTCCCTTCCTTGCTTCTCATACTATGACCTATTTCAACTTCCTTCCTGTCCATTTCACTTATCCATTTCCATCTTTACTCCTTTTCTTTCTTCTCCTCCTTCGCTTTTTCCCATTTCTCGTATTCTTCTTTATCCCTATTCCTTCTCTCTTCCTATTTTTCTCTTTTCTTTACTCCTCCTTCTTTCTACTCCACCTTTTCCATAGCCACAATTCTCCCTCTTCCTCCTTCTTCCTATACTTTCCTCCTTTCCCTGTTCCTCATTATTCCTATACTTTCCTCCTTTCCCTTTTCCTACTCTTCCTTATGATATTTCTATATTTTCCTTCCTTCTCCCTCATTCGCTATCTAAACATCACGAGTATTTCCCTTTCACTCGGGGTGCATTGGACGTCGAAGAGAGAGAGAGAGAGAGAGAGAGAGAGAGAGAGAGAGAGAGAGAGAGAGAGAGAGAGAGAGAGAGAGAGAGAGAGAGAGAGAGAGAGAGAGAGAGAGAGATATTAAAGATAGATAGATAGACAGATAGATAAAATAGATAGAGAGAGATATATAGATATATAGAAAGGCAGATAGGTAGACAGAGAGAGAGACAGAAAGATAGATAGGTAGACAGACAGACAGACAGATAGAAAGACAGACAGATATAGAGAGAGAGAGAGAGAGAGAGGAAACATTTACAACAGCCTTTTCCTCACTCTCGCCAAGTGTGTCCGAGACGAAGAAATATTTTCCTGGACAATGTGGCATCGAACTGTGCTCGGCCGGTGGTGTAAAGGTGGGGGGGGGTGGGAGGGAAGGGAGGGTGAGAAGTGGTGGAGAAGTGGGGAAAGTGGAGGGAAGGGGAGGGGAAGTGGGGAGGTAAGGAGGGTAAGAAGTGGGGAGGGGGGAAGGAAGGGAGGGGGGAGGAAGGGGAGGGGAAGGGAGGGAAGGGTGGGGAGGGTGGGGAGGGAAGGGAGGGTAGGAAGTGGGGAGGCTGGGAAGGTTACAAAGGGTAGGAGAGGAGAGGAAGGGAGAGGAGGGAGGATAGAGGAGCACGAGAGGTTGAGGAGGAGAGGAAGAGGGTGGGAGGGAGAAGGAGGGGGGGGGTAGGATAAAAGGCAGCGGGGGAGGGTGCTGGTGGTAGGTAGAGGGAGGAAAGAGGGGAGAGGATAGGGGTAGGATGGAAGGTGAGGGAGAAGGGTTAAGAGAAGCGGAGCCGACGCCGATACTCTCTCTCTCGCCTCTTGGGTTCAAAAAGGAAAGAATTTATTTTTATATTCATGCTTAGTTAAGGAGAGCAGGGTGATGGGTAGGAGGGAGGGGAGGGGAGAGGGGTGGGGAGGAGGGGAGTGGGAAAGGGGGAGGGGAGGTCAGTGATTATACCCTAGCTCCTATAATGTAAAAATAAATAAATAAATAAATAAATACATATTCATTATATTTATGCATATAATTACTTTAGTTATATATTTTTTGCTGATTTTTCCTATGGGGCGAATATCTAGTCATTCAGTTTGTTTAATCGTTAATCAATCTAATTCTTATTGTTTATCTTTAATCATATGTTTGTTTATACATAGATGGAGTGATCGATGCAGATGTAGATATACATATAGATGGATATGTAAATATAGATATAGATGGATATGTAGATATAGATATAGATGGATATGTAGATGTAGAAACATATATGAGTATATAGATATATGTAGATGTATATATAGAGACACCACTGATAGATAGATACATGTACATGAATCTTAATATTCGTAAGCTTTATTTTCTCTTATCTTAACATTTACTTTTCTTTATCCATTTCTAATTAATTAGAAATTAATTAATCAGAATTTATGTATTCGTTTCTATTTTACTTTTTTATTATCATTATTTCGGGATTACAAGACTTAAAGCGATGACATACACATCACCGTTTGCAACATATACACATAACAGTACTGATAATGATAATGATAATGATGGTAATAATGATGAAAAGGATAATGGTAATAATAATAATGATGACAATAATAATGATGATGATAATAATAATAATGGTAATAGTAATAATAATAATAATATGATAATAATGATAATAATAATAAAATAATAATAATAATATAATAATAAATAATTAATAATAATAATAATAATAATAATAATAAATAATAATAACAATATATGATAAATAATTAATAATAATAAAATACAAAATCATAGAAGCCAAAATTATCAAACTTGAAAACCAACGATGAATACATAAACAAACAAAATGATGCAGAAAAAAGTAATAAATCAAATACATTAATGTATAAAAGACTGAACAAATAAACAAAGAAAATGGTCAAAACAATAAAAAATAATAAACAAGTAAATAACCAATAAAATCAAATAATGAAGATAAAGGATAAATAAACAAATAAAAAAACGAAAAAAGGAACTTAGGAAAAATAAACAGAGAAAGACTTACATAAGAGTTAATTTCTTTACTAAATAATAATAAAATGATTTCTTGAATTATTGACATACAGCTGTGATTGAATTTATTTGTTTCCTCTCCTGAGTCTCCGGGAAACCACTAATCTCGAATTTATTTGTGATTTATGATGTGTTTGTTTGTTTGTTAAGTTGTTTATTTGTTTATATGATGAATTGTTTTTTTTCTTTTTTTATTTGTGTTTGTTTAATAGAATAATAATAGTAATGATGATAATTATAATGAAAATTATAACAATGATAAAAATAACAACAACAACAATGATGATGATAATAGTAATAAAAATAATAATAATAACAATAATAATAATATAAATAATATAATAATAATAATAATAATAATAATAATAATAATAATAATAATAATAATAATAATAATAATAATAATAATAATAATAATAAATAATAATATAACAATAATAATAATAATTATAATTAATGTAAATATCAATAATAACAATAATAATAATAAAACAATAAATAATGATAAAATTATAAAAGATAATAACAATAATAACAAGAGAAACAATAACATTCGAGTCCCATTTGCGATTTCATAATGAACCCCAGAATTTAAAGGCAAAGCATATGACTGCCTAGTAGACGAGCTATGGCCAGCACAACTTTAACAGTAACAGACACTGCATGTTGTTGCATCAAATATATATATATACATTCCCGAAAGATATTCATTGATATTCCTGTAACTTGGTATTCGTGGTACAGTTTTGAAAGTATCATTTGCCACTTCCTGACACCTATTACACAACGAGAATGACCCGGCCACAATGACCGCACAGTAAAGGCAAATAGAGTATACTACACCGCAGTCACGCACTAAACAGGCATGTCATAGGAGTCACTGCCACATTGTACTGCCATTCCAATATCACAAGTCACTGTCCTGTGACCGCTGACCACTGGCCACTGCACATCCAACCATTACGCCCAAACACCAGCCACGGCTCCTATTAATGCACCATCCCCTTCCCTCCCTCCCTTTCCTTCCCCTCCCCTCTCTTCCCTCCTTCCCTCCCCCTCCCTCTTCTCTCTCTCTTCCCTCCTTCCCTCTCTCTTCTCTCCTTCCCTCCCTCTCCTCTCTTTTCTCTCCTTTCCTCTCTCCTTCCCTCTTCCCTCCCCTCCCTCCCTTCTCTCTTCCCTCACCCCTCCCTCTTCCCTCCATCCCTCTCACCCTCGTTAACCTTCGCCCCTCCTCTTGTGTCATCAGGGTGAGGTGTAACTGGAGGTGTCGTCTGGAGGTGTCGAAGGTGTCGGGAGGGAACTGGTCGACGAGTGTCGTTGGGGACGAGTGGTGTCGGAGGGACGAGTGTGTCGGGAGGTGTCATGTAGGGTCGGGAGGGGACTGGAGTTTGTCGGAGAGAACAATAGGTGTCGGGAGAGAACGGAAGGTGTCGGGAGGGGACGAGAAGTGTCGAGAGGTGTCAGGTAGGGGTCGAGAGGCGACCCGGAAGAGCCGGAATAGGTAAGTCCACGAGCCAGAATTATGCGTCATGTTCGGCCGCGAATGCATCGCTGGGACCCAAAGCGGTAATGCTCTCTGTCTACGCTAATGTGAACGGAACACCAGAGAGCTTTGAAGCCGCCTTATCGATCGGTTGCAGGCGGGTGTGTGTAGCGATACCCGGTAATATTGCAAAGGGGTTAGGATTGCAACACTAACTGTTGATATTCCCCCCGTACCCCCTTACCCCTCAATCCTCACTCCCTCCCTCCCCCTTCCCCTCATTCCACACGAGTCTCTTTCAAGAAGCAAAGCGTCTTTGATCACTCGCAAACACGTTTCGAAACCGAGATTTTCCCTTCCACGCGCACAGATCACAGGAGGAAGAGATAAGGGGATAATGGAGTATTTTTTTTTTCTTTCCATAGGCGGCGAGGGATCGGAATCGGAGCAGATTGAGACACACGACAGACCGACTTTGATGTTCTTTTTTTTCCGGCTGCCAGATCGAGACCGAGATTTGGACCGGGGGGCATGACTGAGCGTAAGATTGAGACCATGGGGTGGTGGGGTGGGGTGGGGTGGGGGGGGGTATCCAGACCGAGGGCATGACTGAGCGTAAGATTGAGACAATGGGGGGGGGGGGGGATCCAGACGAGGGCATGACTGAGCGTAAGATTGAGACTATGGGGTGGGTGGGGTGGGGGGGTGAGATCCAGACCGAGAGCATGACTGAGCGTAAGATTGAGACCATGGGGGGGGGGGGGTAGATGGGGACCGGGGCATGACTAAGGGTATAAGATTGAGACCATACCTAGGAGCAAGGCCGGGATGGAAACCGAGATCGAGACCGAATCTGAGACCGAGACCAAGGAAGGCTAGGGCCGAGACCAAGACCAAAAACTAAGACCGAGACCAAGGATAAGACCGAAATCGAGTTTGAGACTAGGACCGAGACAAGAATATACCGAAATTAGACCGAAATCAAGACCGAATCTAGGGCCGAGACCAAGACCTAGACCAAGGTTGAGGGCGTTTTAAGCAGGGAAATATCTTGTCTAAAACCTCAATACTTTTTTTGCTTTCTGAGGCGACCCCCGTAGATGGCTAGACTTCCTTCCTAGACCGTCGCCATGGCAACAGCGTCGTTCGCGTACCGTACTGGTTACAAGCCTTCGAATGCTGGAGTTGGCCAGGAACTCTACTTAATATCTTATCTAAGTAATTATTTTTTACGATTTCTGTTTCTCTAATTTCCATAAAGTGATGTTCAAAGAAGTTTAAATTAACTGAAAACGAAAGGAAATAATGGAGATCATGGGATTGAAAAAGTTTTTTTCTTATAAATCGTAAATCATTATAAGACGAACAAGTTATCTCTTACTTTTAAACTCCTCGTCTTTCTAAATCGAGAATATCCTTAATATTCAATGAAATAGAGAATAATTCAAGTGGAAAAGTCTGAGAAAATCTAATAACATTCTTTTGTTGATATCTTATTCAGTGAATATTACTTTAAACTTCATAAAATTCTATTTATAGAAATGGGTAGGCCTATATTTTAATTCAGTGATGTTCATTTGTTTTGATAGCGCGTCAGAGTGTAAGTGTTGCCAATTGGAAGTGCGTGTCATTATTTTAAAACTACTGTATATGTATATAGGACAAAATATTATGTTTTGTATAGATGTCAGGATAGATATATTTATTTAAAACGTTTATTGTGGAAGGTACTTGAGTTTAAGCATAGAATTTTTCTGGCTTGACATTTAACAGAGCCGTTAGTGCGGATTAACAACACTGCTCAAACTCTAACAGTCGTTTTACTCGACATTTAACAAACCCTAACGGTCGTTTTGGCCAACAAACGATGCAGTTCTTGACCAAGCTGATTCCTGCTTAATACACCTCAAGACCGAAATCGAGACCAGTGCCAGGATTGAGACCGAGACCAGTGCATGAATAAAGACCCAACTCTGCTAGCAACAGAAAGGTAAATTTAGAATCATTTCCACTTAATTTCAATTTCCTTTATTTACTTATACAGATTGCATTTTATCCAGTGCGGTTTTCATATATATCCTCGTAACAGGATGTGTCCGTAACTTTGCTCATGTTGATCATATCATGGGAAAAGGATATCCGTAATGTATATAGCCACAATGATTTCAAATAAGACTTGTCAAGAGTAAACCCACATAGTATTATAGCCATCTCTCTGCAACGTCGAGACCCAGCGCTACGTCGCGAATCTCACCCTCGCGAATGGGCTCAATTACACTTGAGACCGAGACCAGTGCCAGGATTTGAGACCGAACAGTGCCAGGATTGAGACCGAGACCAGTGCCAGGATGAGACCGAGACCAGTGCCAGGATGAGACCGAGACCAGTGCCAGGATTGAGACCGAGACCAGTGCCAGGATTGAGACCGAAACCAGTGCCAGGATTGAGACCGAGACCAGTGCCAGGATTGAGACCGAGACCACCAGGATTGAGACGAGACCAGTGCAGGATTGAGACCGAGACCAGTTGAGACCGAGACCAGTTGAGACCGAGACCAGCCAGGATTGAGACCGAGACCAGTGCCAGGATGAGAACCGAGACCACCAGGATTGAGACCGAGACCAGTGCCAGGATTGAGACCGAGACCAGTGCCAGGATTGAGACCGAGACCAGTGCCAGGATTGAGACCGAGACCAGTGCCAGGATTGAGACCAAGTGAACCGAGACCAGTGCCAGGATTGAGACCGAGACCAGTGCCAGGATTGAGACCGAGACCAGTGCCGACCGAGACCAGTGCCAGATGAGACCGAGACCAGTGCCAGGATTGAGACCGAGCCAGTGCCAGGATGAGACCGAGACCAGTGCCAGGACGAGACCAGTGCCGAGACCAGTGCCAGGATTGAGACCGAGACCACCAGGATTGAGACCGAGACCAGTGCCAGGATTGAGACCGAGACCAGATTGAGACCGAGACCAGTGCCAGGACTGAGACCGAGACCAGTGCCAGGATGAGACGAGACCAGTGCCAGGATTGAGACCGAGACCAGTGCCAGGATTGAGACCGAGACCAGCCAGATGAGACCGAGACCAGTGCCAGGATTGAGACCGAGACCAGTGCCAGGATTGAGACCGAGACCAGTGCCAGGATTGAGACCTTGCATTTATTTATCATTGTTATTGTTTATTTGTTTGTTTATTTTTGTTCTTATCTTCTTTTATTATTTATTTATTTTGTATTTATTTTTATTTATTTTCATTATCATTTATTTATTATTTTATTTTTAGTATCATTTATTTATTTATTTAATTTTATTATGATTTATTTATTTATTTGATTTTATTATCATTTATTTATTAATTTATTTTTAGTATCATTTATTTATTCATTTATTTTTAGTATCATTTATTTATTCATTTATTTTTAGTATCATTTATTTATTGATTTAATTTTATTATCATTTATTTATTTATTATTTTTATTTATCTTTTTTTTTTTTTTTGATAGTGGTAATTTCAGTGACATCTTATAACTATGAAGTTTTAGGGTAACTACAATGGTTATTTTGATAATAATAATAAGAAATTATAAGGAGGAGTAATAATATGGGAATGCCAGTAATTTAATTCATATATGATATTTTTCCTCTTAGGAGAATAATTATTATGGATTCAGTTTGGTATCTCGGAGATGTATGTGTCTGTCTGTATAAAGATGCATCGCGGTTGACAACAGAAAATAGCTTTGAGTGTGAATTTCCCTCTCAATTAATAGATTTCTTTCCTCTTTTCTCTATCTATCTATTGCATCCTCCCCTGCAACTTATGCTTCCGATTCCACTTCGGAGAATAGTTGCCATGGATTCAGTTGGGTATTTCTGCAATATATCCTTATTTGGATATAGATGTTTCTCGGTAAGCCACGAAGAAGTACAATCAGAGTGACTTTTCTCGAGTTCAATAGATACCTTCCTTCGGTTATATGATTCAGTTGCTATCTTGGGATTTTATTTTTATCCGAATAAAAACCCAACTCTGCGAGCAACAGAGAGGTAAATTTAGAATCATTTCCACTTAATTTCAATTTCCTTTATTTACTTATACAGATTGCATTTTATCACAGTGTGGTTTCATATATATCCTTGTAACAGGATGTGTCCGTAACTTTGCTCATGTTGATCATATCATGGGAAAAGGATATCCGTAATGTATATAGCCACAATGATTTCAAATAAGACTTATCAAGAGTAAACCCACATAGTATTATATCCATTTCTCGTGGGCGTTGGAGGTCTCAGACAGATAGCTCTGCATAAATCTTCCTTCAGTATGTGGCAATCGTTAATTAAATGAAGCCACATACACTGCTCGGAATAATGTTTCATCGGGATATATGGCCGAGAGCGCGAGCAGGATGGAGCGACAATATATAACTGATATTATCTTTTAGTTTCACCTCGTGATATTAAGCATTCTTCTATATGTGTATCTCAGGTGTGTAATTCAAGACACCCTCTGTATATATAACGGAACAGAAATGAGATAATTTATGGTGTATTTAAGTAGGAAATATCATCATTGGAAACACACCTCTGTTTTCTTTCTTTCTTTCTTTTTCTCTTTCTTTTTGTCTAACAGAACTGCTAGCAATATGAGAGAATAAAAAAATTTTCTTTTTCTCTTTCTTCTTTTTTTTTCGTCTAACAGAACTACTAGCAATATGAGAGAAAATATTTACTGTAGAATGTCGATGTTTTTTGTTAAATTGATAATTAAGATAATGTGTTTGGTAATAATGTTGATTAATACAAAAAATTAATCACACAAACAGCAGCATTCATAATAAGAAAGACATCTAACAGAGATTATTATAATAACGCTACATAGTTACTGATATCAAAGATAGAATATAAACCAGGGAGAGAGAGTGTGTGTGTGTATGAGAGAGAGAGAGAGGTGCTGGAAGAGGAGAAGAGAAAGAGAGAGAGAGAGAAGAAGAGAGAGAGAGAGAGA
>NW_020872280.1:270565-272061 GCF_003789085.1 Penaeus vannamei
AGGGGAAGGATGGTAGGAGGGGATAGGGGAAGGGGGAGGAGGAAGGAGAGGAAGAAGATTCGTGGAAGGCGAAAAAAGGAATGGGGGAAGGAGAGTGAAGAGGAAATAGTGAGAAGGTGTTAAAGGAAGAAGGAGAGGAAGGCCATAGGATGAGAGAGGGGGAATGAAAGGAGGGAGAATCAATGCAGGGAAAATAAATGAAAAAAGAAAGAGAGAGGGAGAGGGGAAAGAGAGTGCGAGAGCGAGAGAAAGAGAAGGAAAAGAGAAAAGAAATTAGGAGAGAAAAAATAAGAAATTTAAGAGAAAAGGGAATTCGAGAGAGAGAGAGAAAAAAGAAAAACAGAGAATTTAGGAAAAGGGACGAAAAGAGAAGAGAAGGAAGGAAGAAAGAGGGGGAGAGAAGACAGAATAAGGAAGAACTATTGGGTGAGAGAGGAAAGGAGACGGGAAATGCACGAGGGGAGAAGAGACGGCGATAAAGGGAGAGCCAAGAGGGGAGAAGGGGAGTGAAGGAGATGATAGATTTGGAGAGGGGGACACTGGAGAGCTTAAGCACACACACACACACACACACACACACACACACACACACGTACACACCGTACACACATGCATACATATGTATAGAGAAAAAATAAAAAAGAAAGAAAGACCGAAAGAAAAAAATATATATATGCACACATACAAACATGCATATGTATACGAGAAGGATAAATAAATAAAAGAAAGAAGAAAGAAAGACCGAAAGAAAAAATGTATATATGCATAGATAGATAGATAGATAGATAGATAGATAGACAGACCAGATAGATTAGTAGATAGATAGAAGATAAGAGATAGATAGATAGATAGATAGATAGATAGATAGAACAGATAGTACGATAGATAGATAGAATAGATAGATAGATAGATGGATAGATAGATAGATAGATAGACAGACAGATAGATAGATAGATAGATATATAGGATAGATGGATAGATAGATAGATAGACAGACAATAGATAGGTTGATCGATAGATGGGTAAATAGATAGATAGACAGATAGATAGGTAAAACAGATTGTACATTTTAATGTGTGCATATATACTCATCGACAAGTCAAAATCAAGCAAAGAAAAGAAAGAAAAAAGTTAATAACCCTAAAGAGTTCCCTCGCATAATAGCCTTTTTACAAGCGCTTCCCAAAGCCAACACAACGCAATTCCCAAATATAATCTTGCAACATTATCACGATGTGCTTGCAAACAGTAAGTAATCAATATTGCAATTCTTAAGCGGCCGGGCCTAGACCAGAGCAGGGGGTTGGAGGAGGAGGAGAGAGGGGGAGAGGGGGGAGTGAGAGGGGGAGAGGGAGAGGGAGGGATAGGGAGGAGGAGAGGGAGAGGAATGAGGGGGGAGAGGAGGAGAGAGAGGAGGGAGGGAGGAGAGGGAGAGGGGGGGGTGGGAAGATAGGGAGGGAGGCGAGAGGGGAAAGGGAGGAGAGAGGGAGGAGAGA
>NW_020872280.1:277153-287153 GCF_003789085.1 Penaeus vannamei
GGAGAGAGAGAGAGAGAGGAGAGAGAGAGAGAGAGAGAGAAGAGAGAGAGAGAGAAGAGAGAGAGAGAGAGAGAGAAGAGAGAGAGAGAGAGAGAGAGAGAGAGAGAGAGAAAGAAGAGAGAGAGAGACAGACAGACAGAAGACAGACAGACAGAAATAGAAAGAAAGAAAAAAGAGGGAGAGAGAGAGAACTATAGATTCCTCTTATGCCCCCCCCCCCCCTCTCTCTCTCTCTCTCTCCTTCAACTATCCCCCATCACCTTGAGGAGCTCTTGTGTTTGATATGTAAATATTATGGTTCGGTATCAGACACTTAACCGTTCTATTCTGCCTCTTTTCAATACATCTATTCCTGCTTTTTACGGTCACTCGGTTCGAGATGAAGCTGGGAAGAGGACGCTGAGACGGCGAGGGGTAAGGAGGGGGGAAGAGGAGGGGGGGGGAGTTGGGAAAGGGGGGGAGTAGGAAGGGAGGGAGGGATAAGGGGGAGGGGGGGGATGGGGAGGGGAGGAGGAGTTGGATGGGAGGGAGGGGGAGGGGAGGGGGGTTGGGATGGGAGTAGGAAGGGGAGGGGGAGGGAGGTGGAGTACGAAGGGAGTCGGGAAAGGGGGGGGGGAGGGAGTGGGAAGTGGGGAGGGGGAGAATGGGAGGACGGTGGAGAGGGGAAAGGAGTTGGGAAGTGGGGGTGGGGGGAAAGAGGAGGAGAATGGGAGTGGGGAGAGGAGGGAATGGAGTTGGGAATTTGGGAGAGAGGGAATGGGAGGAGGACGGGAGTGGGGAGAAGGGGAGATAGGGAATGAGGAGGAAGAAGGGTGTGGGGAGAAAGGGAAAGAGGGAACGGGAGGAGGACAGGAGTAGGGAGAAGGGGAGAGAGGAAATTAGAGGAAGAGGGAGTGGGGAGAAGGAAAAGAGGGAATAGGAACAGGAAGGGAGAGCGGAAGATGGAGAAAGTGGAGAGGAGGAAGGAGAGAAAGGGGGAAAGGAGGAGTATGGAAGAGTGTGATAAACGGAAGAGGAAGTAAGAAAGGAAAGGGTGAGAAAATGAGAGAGGGGAGGGAGAAGGCTTGGAAAAACAGAGGAAGACAGAGAGGGGAGAAGAGGAAGGAGATGAAAGGAGAGGAAGGAAAGGGGCAAGGAGAAGAGGAGGGGGACGAGGGGGAGAAGAGGGGAGAGAGGAGACTGGAGAAGGAAAAAGAACAATGAGAGAAAGAGGGGAGGAGTGGATAATAGGAGAGGGGTCAAGAGAGAGGGGAGGCAGTGGAAGCTTCCCGTGTTTGTGACGAAGCCAAAGGAGTGAAAGGGGAAGAGTAGCGAAGGGGGGCGATTAAGTGATGTTAGTTTAGGAGGAAGGGCGAGAGAGGGGAGGCGGAGGGGGGGTCCGAGGAGAGAGGGAGGGGGGTCGAGAAAGAGAGGAAGGAAGGGCGAGAGAGGGAGTGCAGAGGGGTCGAGGAGAGAGGGAGGGGGGTCGAGAGGAGGGAGGAGTCGGGAGGGAGAGGGAGTCGAGGAGGAGGGAGGGAGTCGAGGAGGGAGAGGAGTCGAGGAGAGAAAAAGGAGTCAAGAATGGAAGGAGGGGGTCGAGAAGGAGGATGTGAACGGGAGGGAGGGAGGGAAGGGAAGGGGACGGGAGGAGGGAGGAGGAGGGGACGGGAGGAAGGGAGGGTGAATGGGTCGAAAAGAGAGAGAGGGAAACAGGAAAAAGAGGGAGGAAGGGGACAGAAGGGAGGGAGGGTGACGGGATGGAGGGGAAGGGGAGAAACAATGCTCATATAGTTGGCAAAAATTCGGGGACGATTTCGTTGTTATTTATCTATTCTTATCTTTTTTTTCGTTGTTTTTCATTGGTTTTGCTACACGTTTATCCATTTTGTTATGATACGAAAACTCCGTATCTCCCCCCATCTATCTATCCATCTCTCTATTCATCTGCCTTCTCTTTCTCTTCTCTCTCTCTCTCTCTTCTCTCTCTCTCTCTCTCTCTCTCTCTCTCTCTCTCTCTCTCTCTCTCTCTCTCTCTCTCTCTCTCTCTCTCTCTCTCTCTCTCTCTCTCTGTCTCTCTCTCTCTCTCTCTCTCTCTCTCTCTCTCTCTCTCTCTCTCTCTCTCTCTCTCTCTCTCTCTCTCTCTCTCTCTCTCTCTCTCTCTCTCTCTCTCTCTCTCTCTCTCTCTCTCTCTCTCTCTCTCTCTTCTTTTCCCATTTCATACACAGAGCTTCAATTCCCACAGAGCATGCATCATAGGAAATATCAACTCTTGAATATTCAAAATTTACCACCAGGATCCGCGTCTAGACTAAGACCGAAGAAGAAGAGAAGGAGAAGGAGAAGGAGAAGGAGAAGGAGGGAGGAGAAGGAGGAGGAGGAGGAGGAGGAGAAGGAGAAGGAAGAATAATGGAGGGAGGAGAGGAGGGAGAGGAGGAGGAGGAGGAGGAGGAGGAGGAGGAGGAGGAGAGGAGGAGGGGAGAGAAGGAGAAGAAAAGAAGAAGAAGAAGAAGAAGGAGAGGAGGAGGAGGAGGAGGAGAAGAAGAAGAAGAAGGAGATAATAATAATGATAATAATAAGGAGGAGGAGGAGAAATGATAAGAAGAAGAGAAAAAGAAAGAGGAGGAGGAGAAGGAAGAGAAGAAAAAAAAAACTTCACCCATTACCATATTCATGTAACAACAAAATCCGGACTATACATCACGCTAAAATCATATTAAATCATATTCAGGGCGTGTTTCTCGCCAAGAAAATTCCGGCGCCCACTTCCAAGACCGCGGCACGTCTTAATTGCTCGCCAAAGTTCCCAAGTTTTGTAGTCACGGACTTGGCGAAACGTCTTCAACAGTTCGGCAAGAGTCCGCAGGGCAACTCGCTGATGACTTTGTTTACAGGCAATTTGATTTTGCTTTTTCTTTTTTTAGAGAGGGGGTGTTGTGTTGTGTTTGTGTGTGTGTGTGTGGGTGTGTGGTTGGTGTGGGTGGGTGTGGGTGTGTGGGATTGGTGTCACTGTGATGTGGGTGGGTGTGTGGTGTGTGTGTGGTGTGTGTTAAAGGGTGACTGTGTGTGGTGTGGTGTGTGGGTGTGGGTGGGTGTGGTGTGGGTTTGGGGGAGGTTTGTTTTGGTTGTGTGTGTGTGTGTGTGTTTGTTAAAGGTGACTGTGTGTGTGTTGTGTGTGTTGTGAACTGTGTGTGTGTGTGTGAGTGTGAGTTGTGTGGTGAGTGTGTTTGTGGTGTCTATTTGACAGCGTGTGTTTGTTTGACTGAGTGCGTGTATGTCTCTCTCTTCTCTCCTCTCTCCTCTCTCTCCTCTCCCTCTCTCTCTCCTCTCCTCTCCTCTCTTCCCCTCTCCTCTCCCTCTCTCCGCCTTCCTCTCTCCCCTCCCACTCCTCTTCCTCATCCTCCCTCTCTTACCCTCCCCCCCCCTCTCTCCCCTCTCTCCTTCCTTCCTCTCAAACACACACTTTACTAGTCCTCTGGATACATAAAGAACCCCAGCAATGGTTTGACAACGCGTTTCATTTTCAATCGTGTCACAACGTTATCTTATATTTACGGCGTTTCTGCGACGGTTCCTTTGTAATAAATTGAATTTTCCATTATCTTCGGGCTCTGAATTGGACTAGGAAGAACCATAGGGGTTGTTTCAGACACTTGGGCGTATTCACGGAGGTATAAAATGCAGGCCATTGTATTGTGTCTTTGTGTTGCAGCTCCTCTAATTAAACAATTAATTGTTTGCACAAGACCGGGTGGGAAAAAGATTACTGTTGCGAGATATACTCCGATATTTACCTGTGTTAATTCATATTGACGGTACATTTCGTTAACATGTGTTGTGTATGTTTTGTATGTGTATGTGTACATGTATGTATGCATGTATGTATATAAAAGAGAGAGAAAAGTGCAAACAGACAGAAATACAGAGAACTGAAAGACTGCTTAGAACTAAGAAAGAAAGAACAAAAGACACAAAGAGAAAATGAAAAAAAAAGAACAAAATACACAGAAATAAGAAAAGAAAGAAAGAAAAGAAGAACAAAAGAGAAGAAGAAAACGAAAGAAAGAAAAAAAAAAGAACAAAGAGACAAAAGAAAGAAAACGAAAGAAAGAAGAAAGAAAAAAAAGACACAAGAAAAACGAAAGAAAGAAAAGAAAGACCAAAAGACACAGAGATAAAAAAGAAGAAAGAAAGACCAAAAGACCCAGAGAGATAAAACGAAGAGAAAAAAAAAACAAAAGACAACAGAAAGAAAACGAAAAGAAGAAAGAGACAGACAAATAAAAAGAACGTCAGAGAGCGAACACAGTGACCTGGTATCTACTCCCCTATAGCTTCGTATTCCAACTCCCTAGAATGTCTCAATTGTCGATTCCGAAAGGGGAGTTCGGACAGACCTCGCCCCTCGCCTCCTGCCCTCCCTGCCTCCTCCTGCCTCCCTCCTCCTCCTCCTCCTCTCGTATCCTCCTATATACTGTTCCTTCTGTTTTGTCTCTCTTCTTAGTCTTTGTTTCTTTTCTCTCTTTTAAACTACTCTTGCCTCTTTTTGTCTCTTTCTTCTACCTCTTTTTTTTTCTCTCTTGTTTCTCCTTCTCTTCTTCCCTCCCTCTTGCCTCTTTTTTGTCTATACCTGCCTTCTCTTTCTCCTCTTCCTATAGTATCTTATTGTCTCCTGTTACTCCTTTCTCTTCCTATTCCTAATTCTCTTCCTGCCTCCTGCCTCCTCCCTTCTTCCTTCCTCCTTCTTCTTCTTCTTGCTTTCTGCTCTTACTTCTTCTTCTCCTCCTTCCTCCTTCGCCCTCTTCCTACCCTTTTTCATCTTCGTTCTCCTGCAGACTGCTTCCTCCTCCTACATCCTACCGTTTCTTATCCTTTTTTTCTGGTTTTTACCTCCTATTTCCTCTTCCTAAATTCCTATCTTTTCTTACAGCCCGTTATCGGTTCTTCTGCCTATTCCTTTCATCTTCCTCGAGCCTCCTTTCTCTGCTTCCTACTCCCTACTCCTCTCACCTATTCCCCCAGCCTCTTCCTACTTCCTCCCCTCTTTACCTCCCTTTTCTTATTATTTTAGCTCCTCTTCCTATTCCTTTCCTCTTATACCTTCCCTTCTACTTCCTCCTACTTCTTACCCCTCCTCTCCTATCTCCTCCTCACTCTTTCCACCTCCCTTCCTACGTTCTCCCTGCTTCATTTTCCTATTTCTCTTCCTTACTTCTTACTCTTCTTACCTCTTCCTACCTCCTCCTCCTACCTCTTCCTAACCTTTTCCACCCTTTCTCCCTACTCTTTTCCACCTCCTCTTCCCACCTCCCTTTCCTACCTCTTGCCACACTTCTCCTCCTTACCTCCTCTCCCTACCTCTCCCACCTCCTCCTCCCCCCTATCTACTTCCCCTTGCACAGCTTCGACCCTCGGCTTTACATGCAGATGAACCAAGTTTGTTTTAATGTTATATGATTGGGTATTGCGTCGGAACAGCTGTGATGGGCGCTATCGACACTTTATCTCCTGGCTCGCGAGAGATACAGAAATCTGATGTCGAGAGTGATGCTCAGCTGAGAGAGAATTATGGCTGGAGGAGGGAGGGAGGGAAGAGGGAGGGAGGGAGGGAGGGAGGGAGGAAGGGAAGGAGGGAAGGGAGGGAGGGAGGGAGGGAGGGAGGAGGAGGGAGGGAGGGAGGGAGGGAAGGGAAGGGATGGGAGGGAGGAGGGGTGACAAGGAGGAAGGGAGAGGGATGGTCGGAGGGAGAGATAGAGGGAAGGAGAAGAAGGAGAGAGGGAGACAGACAGACAGGCAAAACAGACAGACAGAGACAAACAACAGATTGAGACAGACAGAAGAGAAAGAGAAAGAGATTGAGAGAGTGAGAGAGAGAGAGAGAGAGAATAGGGAGACAAAGGATAAAACTAAGGGTGAAAATGATGTCTAAGAGGGGAGTGGATAGGAAGCTTAATGTATCCAAGGGTGTACAGATAAAAAAACAAATATGAGTTAGCGAAGAGTAGTCGATAAATTAAAAGAAACATTGGGTGATACATGTAAAAAATAAATAAATAAATAAAAAGACTGGAGGGAGAGAATGTAAAAATATAAAAAAATAGAAAAAAAAAAATGGAAGGAGAGAAAATGTATGTGCGAAAAAAATATATTATCATTAATTAGTGTACCTTACACGTGGAAAAATCTTTGACCTTTAACCAACATTAACTATTAATTGTTTGTTGCTCGTTTGGCGTGAGTAGAAAGGTTTAAAAAATGTGAAAGTAGAAAATAGATAATAAAATTCTATATTAAATAAAATCATACTTTATATATATATCACTTTCATAGATTGAGGATTCTACATTAAACACACAACGGCATACACACAAATACACTAATCATGCATATATAACTATCTGATTATTACCTAGGCCATCTCTATATTATCTGTGTCTACTTTGTCTCGTCTGCTCTCTTGCTCTTCTCTCTCTCTCTTCTTCTTCGCTCGCCTGCTCTCTGCTCTGCTGCATTAACTCATCTCGGTCTCTCTTCTCTCTCTCTTTCTCTCTCTCGCGGATGAAATCGGAGAGAAAAGCAGATGGCAGACGATCTTCTCTGCCCCTCGCACACTCACTGCTGATCTCTCTCAGAGATCTCTCTCTTGTCTATATTATGAGTAGTATATGATCACTATATCACTATATAAGATATGTATAGTATTTGATAATATAAGTTATTATATATATTATATACTCTAAAGTTATAGATATATTATGATATCATATAGATATTTATATATATATATATATATATATTCTTTATCATTTATCTAATTCTTTCTAGCTTGAGAGTACCTTATATCAGTTCTCTCTTCTCTACACCTCTCTCTTCAGACTTGTCCATCTCTTGTAATCTTTGTGTCTACTCTCTGTAATATGATATATGATAATATTATTAGTTATTATATTTATTAATATATTATATATAGAGATCTATATAAGATTGTGTTGTGTGTTGTGTGTAGTGTTGTGTGTGTGTGTGTGTGTTGTGTGTGTTGTGTTGATGTGGTTGTTGTTGGTGGTGTGTGTGTAGATGTGTGTTGTGCTCGCGTTGTGCGGTGTGCGTGGTGAGTTGTGGTGTGTGTGTGCGTTTAGAGGTGTGTGTGTGTGTGTGTGTGTCAGTGAATTACAACCAACCTCACCACAAATCGAATTCTCCTCTGTGCCCTGTGTGTGGATACATGTAGTGAAACACGAGTGACTTGAATCATGTAATACAGCCCGCCTCCTCCTCCTACTTTTTGCATCCCACTCGCTTGCTCTCCGCCTTAAGATTCGCGCCCGCACTGTCCGTAGTCGCCACTCCTCGCTCCCCCTCGCCTCCCTGTTCTCTCTCGGCGCTTGGTCGCCTCCTTCTCCCTCCGCGTCTCGCTTCTGCTCACCAGCACTTCACCCTTACCTTCCTCCTCCCCCCCTTCTACCCCCCAGATTCCTCCTCAAGTATCTCCGGCCGCCTTCTTACACAGCATTGAGATACAACTTCTCCGACCCTCCCACCCCGCCAAGACGTAAGACCTCCCACGCCTCAGTCCGTCCCCATTCAACAACCCGCCGCGACCACGCACACTCATCGTCGCTCATCGCAATACTACACCACGATGACCAGCCTCCACAGCTCACCACAAACAACCATGACACACGAGCCCCTGCCTTCCACACACTCCCAACACACACCACAACCCACGCATGCTGATCAACGCTGCACCACACACACACAACCTCTGTCCCGCCTCAGCCCCTCACTCCACCCACCATCACTCTACTCGCTGAACACACACAGCCACACCACACGCCCCTTCCCCCTTCACCATCCCTTCCATCCCACCCCACCACAAGCACTGTCCGCTGACGCATTCGCAATTCCTGGAACAAGGGCCTCGCGTGTCTTCCCCGATCAGCCGACACTCTCCTTGAGGACTAATACAAGGAGGGACATTCCTCTTGCAAGCTGACGATAAGGTATTGCATGGCCGGCAGCTTCATGGCGCGGTCAGGAATGTCAGGAACCTTGGCTGACGCTCTCCTGACTGATGTGGGGATGTACGTGAGGATCGGGCGTGGGGATGAGTGTGCTGATTGTGTGGGGTTGGGGGGGAGGGGTGGGGTGTTGTGGCTAAGATGGGCGTGAGGTGTGTGTGGGGGGGGGGGGGTGGCGATGATGGGCGTGGAGGTGTGTGTGTGGGGGGGGGGTGAGAAGGGGGGGGGATTACGGTGAGGATGGGGCGTGGGAATGTAGTTGTGTGATTGTGTGGGGTTGGGGGGGGAGGGGGGGTTGTGCGAGATGGGCGTGGGGCTGAGTGTGTGATTGTATGTGTGGGAGGGGGTGGGGGGGGTTTGTGCTAGGATGGGCGTGGAGGTGAGTGTGGGGGGGGGGGTAATTGTGGCTAGGATGGGCGTGAGGTATGAGCTGGGGAGGACTGATGTACTAAGATGGGCGTGGGGAGATCTGCGAGAACTGGGCGGATGGAGGTTGAGGCTGAGGTAAAAACTTGTGTGGGCGTGTTGAGACGTCAGCTGGCTTGGATGGGCGTGTTAAGCAGCGGTTACATTAGTCACGGCTAGCGATGGAGGATATCGGTGTCGTTGGGTTTGGGATCAAAGGCTGTACAATACGTCATGGTTCCATTGCCCAGGGTTAGGCATGGGGTCTATTTCTTTTTTTTTCTCTCTCTTCTCTCTTTCGCTGTCTGTCCTTCTACCTATTCTATTTTTTTTTTTACCCCATCGCACCCTCCTTTCACCCCCTTCTTTCACCCCTCGCCCCCACCCCACCCCCTCCTCCTTCACCCCCACTCCAACAACTAGAAATTTATTCACTCGACCTCCTAAATTATCCACTTCTTTTTTCTCGTTATTGCAAACGGAAAGGATGATGCAGAGTGCAAGCTAATGGTCTGCTGTGTGTGGTGGAGGAAGCGAGGTAATGATGGCAGGATGGTGGGCGCTGTACGTCATAGAGGGAACTAATGGCCGCTGTGACGTCATAGATGGAACTAATGGGCGCTGTGACGTCATAGAGATGAGTCGTTTTAATGGAGTTGGAGGAGGAGGTGGGGGCGTGTTATGTGTCGTTTATGGAATGGGGCAAAAGAATGAGCGAAAGTACATAGATAGAGAGATAGAAAGACAAGATAGACAAATACATGCACACATACATGTAAAAATATTTATCAAGAGAGAGAGAGAGAGAGAGAGAGGGAGAAAGAGAGAGAGAGGGAGAGAGAGACAGACAGAAAGACAGACAGACAGACAGAGACAGAGAGAGAGAAGAGAAATAGACAGAGAGACACAGCCAACAACCACCAATAAGAGAGAGAGAAAGAAAGAAAAAGAGAAGAGAGAGACAGTCAGCCATCCCTTCCCAAAAAAAAAAAAAAAAAGAAGACACAGACAAACCCCCAACAACAAGCCATGCACCGACCCTCAAGCCCTCACCCAGACACCCACGGACAAACTGCCAGACACTCCGGACACTCAGACGAAAGGGAAACGCAAGTAAGAACCCTGATGAGAAAGAAAAACACTTCCACCCATGTCCTTATCTTAGCCACAGCCCTCACTCCTACTAAGGCACTCTCTGTCACTGAGATAGAGGGAGGGAGGGAGGGAGGAGAGGGGGGAGATGGGTGTGGAGGGGGGAGGGAGGGAGGGAGGGAGGGAGGGAGGAGGAGGGAGAGCGAGAGAGAGCGGGAGAGAGAGGGGAGAGAGTGAGGTGGATGAGAGGAGAGGAGAGGGAAGGAGGAAAACTGGAGGGAGAGCGAGGGGGGGAGGGGCAGGAGAAAGAGGGTAGAGAGCGGAGGGGAGAGGAAAAATGGAGGGAGAGCGTTGGAGCGAGAGGACAAAGAGGGAGGAAAGGGGTGGGACGGAGGGAGGAAGGAGGAAAAAAGGGAGGAAGAGCGTGGTAGGGAGAGAGAGGGAAGGAGGGAGGAAGGGAAAGGGAGGGAAAAGAGGGGGTGAGAGAGAGAGGGAGGAAGGGAAGGGAG
>NW_020872280.1:292153-294653 GCF_003789085.1 Penaeus vannamei
TAAGTGTGGGTGTGTGTCGGTGTGTAGCTGTGATGTTTGGGTGTGTGTGGGTGTGTGGGTGTGGGTGTGAGAGAATATCTTGGGGTGTGTAGGTGTGTTGTGTGTGGGTGTGTGTGTGTGTAGATGTGAGATGTGTGTTGGTAGATGGTTTGTGTGTTTGGATTTGATGTTTGGGTGTGTGTGGGTGTGTGGGTGTGGGTGTGAGATATGTGTGTGTGTGTGTAGGTGTGTTGCATGTAGATGTGAGATGTGTGTTGGTACAATGGGTGTTCGTGTGTTTGGCTTTGATGTTGGGTGTGTGTGGGTGTGTGGGTGTGATGTGAGATATGTGTTGTGTGAGGTGGGGTGTGTGTGGATGTGTAGCTGTGATGTGTGTAAGTGTGGGTGTGTCGGTGTGTAGCTGTCATGTGAGTAAGTGTGGGTATGTCGGTGTGTAGCTGTGATGTGTGTGTGTGTGTGTGTGTGTGAGGTGGGGTGTGTGTAAGCGTGGTAGCTGTGATGTGAGTAAGTGTGTGTGGGTAGATGGGTGTTCGTGTGTTTGGCTTTGATGTTTGGATGTGGGTGGGTTTGTATGTGCGTGGGTGTGTAGGTGTGTGTGTGTGTGTGGTGAGGTGGGTGTGTGTAAGCGTGTAGCTGTGATGTGAGTAAGTGTGTGTGTTGGTAGATGGGTGTTCGTGTGTTTGGCTTTGATGTTTGGATGTGGGTGGGTTTGTATGTGCGTGGGTGTGTAGGTGTGTGTGTGTGTGTGTGGAGGTTGGGGTGTGTGTAAGCGTGTAGCTGTGATGTGAGTAAGTGTGTGTGTTGGTAAGATGGGTTCGGTGTTTGGCTTGATGTTTGGATGTGGTGGGTTTGTATGTGCGTGGGTGTGTAGGTGTGTTGTGTGTGGATGTGAGATATGTGTGTGTGAGGTGGGGTGTGTGTAAGTGTGTAGCTGTGATGTGAGTAAGAGGTGTGTGTGTGTGTGTAGATAGGGTGTTCGTGTGTTTGGTTTGATGTGGGTGTGTTGGGTTGTGATGTGTGTGGTGTGTGTGTGTGTGTGGATGTGAGGTTGTGAATGTGTATAGGTGGAAGCGAGAAGAGGTTGTGTGGTTTAATACTGCATGGTGAGCTGATGTATGTGTGTCTGATAATGCTTGTATAAATGCATTTGTGTATATATAACCAGTTTTTGTAGAATATTTATGTAGCCACATATACACATGAATGGACAGACAGAGGCTGACAGTGATGGATACATAGAGAAAGAGATATACAGAATAAATGATATTGAGTGAGGTGAGGTGTACAAGACACGCACACATTCACACACGTACACATGTACACATATACACTTATGATATTTTTATATTTTTTCGTTATCACAATTACTGTTTATCATTGACTATGATGATAATGTTGATTATAATGGTGAATTTAAGGATGAGGCTAAGGATGAGGATGATTTTAGATATGAAGAAGAAGAAGAAGAAGAAAAAGAAAGGAGAAGAAGAAGAGAAGAGGAGCAGTGAAAGAAGTAATACAAGAAGAGACAAGATTAAGAAACAAAGGAAGAGAGTGACATCATGGTTGAGCAAAAACAATTAAGACAAACACACATAAAAAATAAACCACCATAAAAAAAAAAAACATTGAATTAAAACCATATTTCAAAACTAGGGGTCACCCACGCAGGAACCGGCAGCCGGTCATTAACACCGCCAAGACAAATGGTAATAACACAACCAAGGCAGACTTCATAGCAGGCCAATGGAGCCAGCCCTGAAAGCCTCGGTCCATAAATCTACTGGGAATGGACAGAAGGAGCCAGGTTCTCTCTCTCTCTCTCTCTTTCTTTTCTTTCTTCTCTTTTTTCTTTCTTTCTTTCTTTCTTTCTTTCTCTTTTCTCTCTCTCTCCTCTCTCTCTCTCTCTCGTCTCTCTCTCTCCTCTCTCCTCTCTCCTCTTCTCTCTCTCTCTCTCCTCTCTCTCTCTCTCTCTCTCTCTCTCTCTCTCCCTCTCTCTCTCTCTCTCTCTTCTCTCTCTTTCTTCTCTTTCTTCTCTCTCTCTCTCTCTTCTCTCTTCCTCTCCTCTCTCTCTCTCTCTCTCTCTCTCTCTCTCTCTCTCTCTCTCTCTCTCTCTCTCTCTCTCTCTCTCTCTCTCTCTCTCGCTCTCTCTCTCTCTCTCTTCTCTTCTCTCGCTCTCTCTCTCCTCTCTCTCTTCTCTCTCTCTCTCTCATCCTGGTCTTCTCTTCTCTCCCTCTCCTCTCCTCTCTCTTCTCTCTCTCTCTCTCTCTCTCTCTCTCTCTCTCTCTCCTCTCACTCTCTTTCTCTCTCTCTCTCTCTCTCGTCTCTCTCCTTCTCTCTCTCTCTCTCTCTCTCACTCTCTCTCTTCTCTCTCTCTCTCTCTCTCTCTCTTATTATATATATATATATATATATATATATATAATATATATATATATATATATATATAATATATAAATATATATATAATATATTATATACATATAATATATATATATAT
>NW_020872282.1:7500-22500 GCF_003789085.1 Penaeus vannamei
CAAAAAAAAAAAAAAAAACACGTTCGGATCCACGACCGAGAAACTCTACGGACGCGACAACCCAGGGATCGTGACCGAGGAACCCACACAGAACCCTCGAAATCGTTGTCTTTTGTGCCTAAGGGGAAACTCGAGGGGAAATCAGGGAAGGAGAAGTTTTGTTTGTTTTCCAAAGGCGAGCAGGTGTTCAGAGTTAATACTTGTTGTTGGTCGAGTTGTTCGGTGTTATTTTGGTCTCATTTACTTTTATTTGGTTTGTTTCTGTTTTTATTTTTTTTTTCTTTGTTTTCGATGATTTTGATGATAAAAAGATAATTATAATGATAATATATCCAACCTCTCCCTCTCTCTCTCTCTCTCTCTCTCTCTCTCTCTCTCTCATCTCTCTCTACCTCTCCCCTTCTCTCTCTTTCCTCTCCTTCCCCCTCCTTTCCCTTCCCCCTTTCTCTTTCTTCTCTCCTCTCCCACCCCCATCCACCTCTTTCTCCTCCCTCCCCCACCCCCCTTATCTTCTCTTCCTCCCACCCACCCTTTTCGCGCTTTCTCTTCTACACTTCCCCCTACCCATCCCTTTTTTTCTCTTCCTTCCACCCACCCTTCACCTCTTTCTCCCTCCCTCCCCCCACCCTCCCTTATCTTCTCTTCCTCCCAGCCCACCCTTTTCGCTCTTTCTCTCTTACTCCCCCTTACCCATCCCTTTTTTTCTCTCTTCCTTCCACCCACCCTTCCCCTCTTTCTCCCTCCCTCCCCCCACCCATCCCTTATCTTCTCTTCCTCCCACCCACCCTTTTCGCACTTCTCTCTACTCCCCCTACCATCCCTTTTCTCTCTTCCTCCCATTCACCCTTCCCCCTCTCTCTCTCTCATTCCCTCCCCTTATAACCAAATATCCTTTTTCTAAACAATCCCCTTATTAAAACCAAAAGAAGTATAGTACAAATCTAACAAATCACTCATGCATTACGAACACATTTTCCCCATTCAGAAAAGGGCAAATTCACTATGCAATACGAGAGGGGAAATTGATACACACATGCAATGAAAACAATGTTGCAGTCACATCGCTGTTGATACACCATTTGCCGCTAAACGCACACGGCTGACTGCCTATGTTGTTATAGCTTAATCCTCTGACATCATATGTTATCTCCTGCTTGTCGTAGAGTCGGATTTTGCATGCAACACAGATTCGCTAATGTATGGCGACCTGGGAACAATTTTCCAAATGTATTTTTCATAAGGTTTTCATCAGCATTTAGATACGTGTTCAGGAAATTGACATAATTCCTATTATTGTCATTCTCCCCCGAGCAGAGGTGCGTGTGCTGTGTACATGCATACACACACACATATACACACACACACACACATATACACAACACATATATATACATACATATATATATATATATATATATATATATATATATATATATATATATATATATATATATATATATCATATATATATATATATATATATATATATATATATATATATATATATATATATATATATATATATATATATATATATATATATATATATATATATATATATATATATATATATATATATTATATATATATATATATATATGTTATTATATATAAATGGGATCTAGGCTAGGCTAAGATACACCTCTCAAAAAACCTTGTTAAGGGAATGATAGTATCAATAATGATGATCTTGATGAGGATGATGATAATGATGAATAATAATAATAATAATATAATAATAAATAATCATCATTAATATTATTATTATTATTATCATTAATAGTAATAATAATATTAATGATAATGATAATAATAATGTTAATATAACAATAATAACAATAATAATAATAATAATAATAATAATAATAATAATAATAATAATAATAATATAAATAATGATAAAAAATAATGATGATAGCAATAAAAACAAAAATACTTCTACTACTGATGATAATGAAAATGATAATTAAAACCGTCATCGTCATTATCATGACTATAATGATGACAACAATACAAATGATAATGATAATGATAGAGTTAGAATAAAATTTTCAAAGATTCATAACATGACGAGCGAGCGTGTGTATAAATGTGTGCAATACGAACGTTGTCAGCCATCGCCTCATTTTGCATAAAAATGATAGCACATCAACTCTGGTGTCACATGAATTACGATTCCAAGCCTGATAAGCTTATTTCACATCAAAATATGTCTGCAGTCAACCTGAACGTAATTCCAAGCGAACAATGCAGGAACAGCTGACGAACGACGAGGCAGATGAAACCCAAACATTTGTAATGTCTGCTGTCGACAAGAAAGGTAATAAGAGAAACATAAAACACATGAATTGCGTGTGTGTGCTAATGAGACAAGGAAGGAAAATCGAAGACTGAATTAGGAGGGCAAAAGAATGACAAGAAAAGGAGCAAAGGAGAGAGAGAGAAAGAGAGAGAGAGAGAGAGAGAGAGAAATAGAGATAAAGAACGAGGAGGTAAGGAAAAGATGTTATTCGATTCCGCCCCGTCTTATAAATCCGAGAAAAATTCCTTCGGCACATTGCATCTGATAAGAAAAGAAGAAGAAGAAGAAAAGAAAGAAGAAAAAAAAAACAAACAATTCAACGGACAAGAGGAAAGGAAAGAAAAACATAAAATAGAAATGAAGGTCAGTTATAAGACAGTGAATCAAGAATATCAGAAGAATAAAGATGATGTTAATGATGATAATGAGGATAATGATGAGGTTGAGGATGATGTTGATGCTAGTATAGATAATGATACTTCTGTTAATGATGGTAATGCTAACAATAGCTGTGTTGATAATTATAAGAACAATAATGAAAGGAACAACAATTATTATCAAAACAATAGCAATAGAGAATAGATAACACCTAGATAATAACAAATATAATGTTATCCTAAATAGAATATGAGAATAATAAAAGTAATAACAATACTGAGGCTAATCATAATACCGGTGGTAATAATGAAGAAAATGATAATGACGATAGTATCAGTAATAATAATATCAATTATAATAATTATAGTAATAATGATAAGGATAAGAATGATAAACAGATAATATAGATAAAACATATTTCCACAATTTCTAGTAATTTTCCTCCTAATAATTTTCACAATACCACCACAAAACACACAAAAAAACTACATTGCTGTTTGAAAAATGATAAACAAATGAACAAGTAAACGAAACAATTAAATAGATGAATCCATGAATAAATGAATATCCAATAATTCCAACACCTAATAATCTACCTCATAATAATTTCCAACTAATTATCTTAACCTCCTCTAACCACATCAAAGCCACCCCCCACCCCCCACCCCACCCATCCCACCCCCACCCCTTTTGAAACATCCAAAGTATCATTAAAAAGTTAAAACGAAAGTTAAACTCACTCATCACTAACTAAGGGACGCCTCGCCCTTGACACACAACGGGGATATAGCCCTTAATTACCCTAGTTAAGGGACAGTCACCGCCCTTAACTTGCTTCGTTGTAGCTTTGAGATGCAAACAGCAGGAGAGAAATGGTTTTGCTTGTGTCATTTCTTGTGGATTTTGGGGGAAGAGGTTTGGTATGTGAGAAGGAGAGAGAGGGGGGGAGAGGGAAGGAAAGAGAGGAGAGGAAGGAAGGAGAGAGAGAAAGGAGACGGAGAGGAAAGGAAGAGAAGAAGAAAGGAGAGGGAAAGGGAAGGAAAGAGAGGGAGAGAAAGGAAGGAGAAGAGAGAGGGAGAAGAAAGAAAAGGAAGAGAGAGAGGAGAAAAAGAAAGAGAGGAGAAGAAAGGAAAGGAGAGAGAAAGGAGAGGAGAGAAGAAAGGAAGGAGAGAAGGAGGGGGGTACTGAATGAAAGAGAAGTAGAAGAAAGGAAGGAGAAATAGAAGGAGAGTGAGAAGAAAGGAAGGAGAGAGAGAGAGGGGGGGATAAGGAAGGAAGGAGAGGAGAAAGAAAAGGAGAGGGAGAAGAAAGAAGGAGGAGAGAGAGGGGGAGGGAAGAAAGAAGGGAGGAGGGAAGGAAAGAAAGGAAAGGGAGAGGGAGAGAAGAAAAGCAAGGAAGAAAAGGGAGATTAAGATAGAAGGATAAGAAAGAGAGAGAGGGAGAGATAAAAGAGAAAAAAGATAGGTGGGAAGGATAAAGAGAAAAAAGATAGAGGGAGAGAGAAAGAGTGGAATGAGTAAAATAGAGAGAAGAGGAGGCAGGGCAAAAGCGAAAGTGAAAAAGGGAAAAAAGTATGACAACAATATTCTATTACATGTTATTGATAGTAAGACGATGATAAAAAATGACAAAAATAGATAAAAAACTATTATATTCGCATCATTCAAAATTCTCATCAATGCAAACACACTCCATCCATCTATCCACCTATCTCTCTATCCACTAACCGATCAATTTGCGTTCACATCCACATACGTATACACCTGCGCTCCGCCTGCCGACTCGAGCCCGAGCTCACGGCGAGAAGACGACCTTATCGCCTTGAGAAAATTCAACGCAAGGGAAGTCCCGGCTGCGGCGAAAGTGGTGGCGCGCTGAATCTCGGTAGATTAGGAAGGGCATCCAACCCGGCAAGGGCGGTGCTGCCAAATAGCCTCTCAGGAAGGAATTGAGCGAATCCTAAGTCGGGCAGTGGAATGGATGGATGATGAAAGGTATGTGTGAGTATGTGTGTGTGTGTGTGTGTGTGTGTGTTGTGTGTGTGTGTGTGTGTGTGTGTGTGTGCTAACATATATATATATATATATATATATATATATATATATATATATATATATATATATATTATATATATATATATATATATATATATATATATATATATTATAATATATATATTAATATATATATATATATATATATATATATATATATATATATATGTATATATATATACATATATTATATATATATATATATATAATATATATATATATATATATATATATATAATATATATATATATATATATATATATATATATATATATATATATAATATATATATATATATATATATATATATTATATATTATATATATATATAGAAGTAACAAAAACAATAAAAAGATTTTTTCTATTTTTCTCAATGAAATAAAAACGGAATCTTGATAAGGTCTAAAAATCTATATCAATAATCGAAAATAATTTAACTTTCCAACACTTTTATTCTATTTATTTATTTTATTTTTTATTTCTTTTTATTTTGGGGGGGGAGGCAAAGCTGCATTTGAGAAACAAGTACCGATAACATCGCTGCATTTCAATTAATCATTATCCCCTTCCTTTCAACTGTCAAATGATTATCATCACCAATCTGTCAGTTACTAAATAATCAACATCACCAACTTGTTATTATCTGATAATCATCATCATAACCTGCCATTTCCCAGATAATTTCCGTCACAATTCTTTCATCTTGTCATCTATCATCAGTAATTACTAGCGAAAGAGAGAGAGAAGAGAAAGTGAGAGAGGAGGTGAAGGAGAGAGGGAGGGAGGAGGAGAGGAAAGGAGAGAGAGGAGAGAAGAGAGGAGAGAGAGAGAGAGAAGAGAGAGAGAGAGACGAGAGAGAGAGAGAGAGGAGAGAGAGAAGAGAGAGAAGGAGAGGGAAGGAAGAGGAAGAGAGGAGAGAGAGAGAGGGAGTGAGGGAGAGAGGGGAGGAGAGCTGAGGGAGAGGAGGAGAGAAGAGAGATGGAGTGGACTGCTGACCTCACCCATTCACCCTAGGTCTTCTACAGCAGTACTCTCCTGTTCATCAATGACAAGCTGCGCCCAGAGCAAGCGATTCTGACCCTTACCGTCAATCCCTCCGATTATTCTATAACTATAAATAGACATATCTTGTATATACTCTAAATGTTCCCCAGTAAATGCACTGTCTATATCACTGCTTCTGTAATCATTACCATTGTACATATTCTAGTTATCAATTGTTAACGATTATTCTATTCATAACTTCTTATCATGAAGCTTTTAGTCTTGTTAACATCATAACCCTTTTTCTCACATACCAGAGTACATCACGTATCCCTTGCTTCTCCATGACGAAACCGCCATGTACCCTTATATTTCTAAATCTGTGTTCATTCTAAATCCTTTCATGCTTTCCATTGTGATATGTCTTTAAAAAAACGAACTTTCTCCACAGCAATTCCTCTGCTATCGAGACGGACCACTCGCCCTCGAAGGCTTGGCAGAACGCAGTCTTCCTTGGGTGTCCCTGCCTTGTAATAAAGTAATAAGTCAAGTTTGCGACAAGTTTAACTCCACCACAATCTTCAAGGAAATTCCTTACCGCCTCAGACACCTACCTAGCAGTGGAGTATCGCCTCCCACATTATTACAGTAGTGCCAGCGAGTGGGGATAACTTCTACAACATTACATGGAGGGAGAGAGGGAGACAGAGGGAGGGAGACAGAGGAGGGAAGAGCAGGGAGAAGAGAGAGAGAGAGATAAAAAGAATAGGTAGATAGTAGAGAAGAGAAAGAGAGAGGAGGTGCTCAGGGGAAAAGGGTAGAAGAGAAAGAGAGAGAGAGATTGATAAACAGAGCCAGAGAACGAGAAGAGAGAAAACAGAAAACGATAAAGAGAAAACAAGACAGAAGAGAGAGAAAAGAGACAGAGAAAGAGAAAGAAGGAGATCAGAGACAGAGAAGAGAGAAAGAGAGAGAAACAGAGCCAGAGAACGAGAAAGAGAGAAACAGAGACAGAAAAAAGATAAAGAGAGAAACAGAGACAGAGAAAGGAGAAAGAAGAAATCAGAGACAGAGAAACAGAGAAACAGAGACACAGAAAGAGAAGAGAGAAAGAAAGAAACAGAGACAGAGAAAGAGAAAGAGAGAAACAGAGACAGAGAAAATGAGAGAGGAGGAATGTCAGCATCTCTGCAACATCATACACAGCCCCTCGATTCACATAGCAAGGTGCCACTTAGGAGCATGTGGCCAATGTCACATAGCCCCCGCAGCCTCGCCTCCCAAGCCAAGCCATGCGATGCTTTACCCAATCCTCCAGCTATACCTTGTCTGTCTGTCTGTCTGTCTGTCTGTCTGTGTCTGTCTCTCTTTCTCTTTTCCTTCCCTCGGTATCTTTTTCTCTCCTCGCTCTCTCTTTACTTTTCTTTCGCTCTCTGTCTGTCTATCAGTTTCTCTCTATCTATCTATCTATCAGTCAATTCTCTCTCTCTCTCTCTCTTCTGTCTTTCACCCTCATCTTCTTTCCTCCCTTCTTCGTTTCCTTCCTTCCCCTCATTCAGCTTTCTCTCCTTCCCTCTCCCCCGCCCGATATCTTATTTCATTCAAAAGCTTTCATTGTATTATTATTTAATTCATTCATACCTCTATTGCTACGTAAGGATACCACCACAATGACTTTGACATTATTAAGTGTGAGGGAGCTAGCACCCCCCCCCCCCCCCCACGTTTGCAGGAGGAAGTGAAAAAAATTAGAAGAAAAAAATGTTCCGGTTCATGATCTCCATGAAAATGATCTGTCGATTTTTTTTTTTTTTTTTTTTTTTTTGTTATCATCATTATTAATGGTTGATGTCTAATGGTTGAAACATAAATGAGCTAGGCATCAAAGGTTATATAGCACTATGATAAAGTACTATGGCAAAAAGGGTTAAAAGGAGTTAGCGATTAGGATAAAATGTGTTAAATGTCAAAGGTTATAGAGTGTTATAGGATACGATAGGAAAAAGGGTAAAGAGGGGGTACAAACGAAGTGAATTGACATCATCATCATCGCTGTTGCAATAATTGTTACTGTTACTCTTATTACTATAATTACCTGTATAAGTAGTATAGTAAAATAAAATAATAGTATCATTATAAATATTCTCATTAAAATCGTTACAGTCATCTTAAAGATCTTCATTTTTGTTATTACCACTTTTGTTGTTGTCTCTATTATTTTCATATTTATTACCATCATATATGTTAAAGTATAGATCTATGTATTTGTACGACTGAAATGATATCATTGTTCATACAATTGGAGGCTATATTGCACCTCTAAACCAAAGTATTATCCTCAGGATTGTAGTTCCTGAAATACATTCTTCAGTGAAATACAGTTAGTGTTAAATTTCGACCACCATTCAGCCCCCATGCACATAACGTCTCAACATGCACGAAACACAAGAGTAACTCCCCACGTGAATCACAGAAAACGCATCGAACACCACAATAGAAAAGGGAACGAGACCATCCACTATTCAAGCCGAATCCCCCATTCACCAAAGACTGTATTTCTCCGGCAAAGTTATCCCAGTTATCACCAAGTGTGCTCATTAGTGGTTGCAATCTTGACAACAATGCCCATTTGCCTGTGGATGGATGGGGGTCATAATAGTAATGTGTTTAATCTTATACCCATTAGACAACTGTTTACGATTCCCGTTTTCTCTTAGCAAGCGAACGATACACTCAAGGGGGGACACTATTGTAAACGTTCCAGCTATTTTACCCGTATTAGCATCGACTCTATACCTCTTACTGAAAGTGTCTATGGATACTAAAAGAAGCCTATTGTCTGGGCCGGCGGGATGGGAGGAAAATTCGGGTCTGAGAGTATCCGCGGCGAAAGGGAGCCATCCGTCTTGGGAAAGGGTTGCCGCAAATCCATCCTTCTGTCTAGAAAATCATGAGTCTCGCAGCAGTTTGCCAATCTGGAGGAAATCTGCGTATGTAAAATTGATATGCATGTGTATGTGCTTGTGTCTGTGTATGAGCGCATTTAAGATGCATACGGGTATGTATGTACTGCACATCCATCCATATATATGTCTGTGTGTTTGAGAGAAAGAGAGATGAAGAGAGAGAGAGAGAGAGAGAGAGAGAGAGAGAGAGAGAGAAGAGAGAGAAAGAGAAGAGAGAGAGAGAGAGAGAGAGAGAAGAGAGAAGAGAGAGAGAGAGATGGGGGTGGGGTATAAAATGGGTATGCACACAAAAAGGAGCAATAATATATAGAGAGAGAAAGAGAAAGAACGGAACAGACAGAAGAGACTTATCGAAACGATCACCAGTTTATAAATTATGTGCCCTGACAGCTCAATTTAAGATAGGGCTTACTGGTCGGAGTATAGCTTTTAGTAAATAGAAATGAATGAGATCTCGGTACGTTAGCAAGCAAAAATTTCATCGCAAATGTCACAATTGCACACACATACATTAAAATAATTATCGCCGATATAAATGGTTAGCGTTAATATATGCACACACACACACACACACACACACACACACACACACACACACACACACACACACACACACACACACACACACACACACACACTGATCAACCCACAACATCCATCAACCGCTTCACAATTGCACACATGTACATCCCTACACGTGTGCGTATTTGCGTGTGTGTTCGGTTGTGCTTCCGACCTAGAGAGCATAACAAACCGGCCAGGCGCACCACTAAAACCGATCAGATGGGCATGCAGTCAGTCCCTGTTTACAAGGCACACAGGCATGCGACACCAGACTCACCAGGGAGGCTGGGGCTTGGCATTCACTCAAATTCTCGAAATGAGTAAGAGGGAGAGTAGTATTCATCATGCTAGGAGGAGTATTAATAGTAGAGGTTCCAATTAGGTTGAACGTAATGATGATTAATGGTGATAGTAATGATAGGAATGATAATGATATGATAATAGTGATAATGATAATTGTAATGAGAATACTGTAAACAGAAGTAAATAAGATGTGATATTGAAAATGATAAAGATAAAAATAATGATAGTAACAAAAATACTAATGAGTAGTATTATAATCATAAGAATAAACAATAATGATATAACAATGAATATAATAGTAATGATAATAATGATAATGACAGTAATAAAGATGATAATGTCAATAATAAGAATTAAGTAGAAGGATCCCTAATCGGAAGGCCCAAGGGTGGGACGGCGTTCAGGGCTACTGGATCAAGCAACCGTCATCATTGCAACGGCAAATCAACAAAATAAAATCATAAGTAGTGCAAACAGGTTGGCTGAGTGGACCTCTTGCGGGAGAACTGTTCTATGCCAGGAGGATCTAGCAAAGAGAAGTGGAGTTAATAATCATCGACCCATATCCTGCTTACCCTTAAAGTGGAAGTTTTTAACAGGCATGGTCGGTGAAGAGATGTGTGGGTTCTTGGGAAGGGAGAAAATATTACCAGAGGAGCAGAGGGGTTGTCGGACCAACTGGGGATCAATAAAACAGTACAAATGGTTGTAAAAGGAAAAAAGGCTAATCTGGCTAATGCGTTGATTGTTTAAAAAAAAGTGTATGATATGGTAGGTTGTCAAGGAACAAAGAACCAACTGTTGATCAATAAAACAATACTAAAAGGTTACTAAAAGGTTGTAAAAAGTAGAAACACCAATCAGGCTATGATATGGTGAACTCTAAGTGGATTAGTGAGTACCTGGAAAATGTTGGATAGCAGAGAATGTCAGATAGTATTCGATTTTAGAAACTAGATTTAACATCGATTGGTGAGGGAGGAGATGCGCATATTCAGAGAGGAATTCTTCAGGGGGACAGCTTATCTCCGTTAGTGTCTGTGTTAGGTCTGATTCCAGTGATTGATCTTGATAAAAGTAGCAGCTACGTATGAATGGTGTGACTAGGAATTCAGAATTAATCGTCTATTATTCATGGTCTCATGTTATTTGCTATGAGGATAATCGGAACGTAATTCCGAAAAATGTGGAATAGTGGTATTGAGAAGAAGGAATTGAAGCTAATTAGTGTTGAGCTTCCCAATGGGCAAATGATGAAAGAAATCGATCAAAGTGGATATCAGTATCTGGATATCGCGCAGGTGGATGAGATAAAAGAAACGGACATGAAAGACAAGTATGCAAGTAATTAGGAGGTTGAAGTTGATTTTGAAATCAAAATTGAATGACAGGAATAAGATCTTGGCAATAGACACATGGGGCTGCATCAGTTTTGAGATATGGAGCTGGCATTCTGAAATGGACAACGGATGAATTAAAGAACATAGATCGGAAACCAAGGAAGGTTGTTATGGCTAAGCACGGCGCACTGTATACTAGGAATAATACAGAAAGGTTATATTTGACTAGGGAGAAGGGAGGACGTGGACTGATTAGGTGTGAGGGCTGTGTCTGAGTCATTGATTCGAGGCGTTGGCTTGCTGAAGTGGTAGATGCTGAAGGCGTTGTCAGTTGGAATGAGTCCAAAAGGATATAGATGACTGAAAACGAAAGATGGGAGGATATATACTGTACGGTCTAGTTGGAGAGCTAGGTGAAATTTAATCATAATGTTGAGTACAAAATGTTTGAGGGCGTAATTCTATTAGAAATTACCAACCAATGAAGGAAAGTTGCACAGTCCTGGGCTCTGGTCCCTGTGGGGCTCAAAAATTCATTTAATAACAGTTTTCAAGTACATCTGTTTCAAGTCATGTTTATTCAGATTGTCCCTCGGATTAAACTGATGCAACTTAAGACATGAAAATGTCTGGGATTCCTAATAAAGATGCTTATTAATTAACGACCAATTCACTTTTTCATCACACTAGCAAGTAAAAATAGAAATTCTTTTTACGATAGATACCTTGGTGACCCCAGCCGCCACGTCCAGAGCGAAAGACGTGATTTTCCTTCGGTTTGTGAATATTATGTTTTTTTGGACCTTAAGGGATGTGAGGACCATCAAAACTGAACTGAATACACCTTATCCACAGCTTAAAATGCATATACATACATACATATATATATATATATATATATATATATATATATAATATATAATATTATATAATATATATATATATATATATATATATATATATATATTATATATATAATATATATATATGTATATATATATATATATATATGTATATATATATATATATATATATATAGTATATATATGTATATATATAGTATATATACTTAGCTTGCTAATTACCGATTATTGAATGATTTATAATTTCAAGTACATTTATAACAAAACTATTTTCGATAATTCAGAGACTCCTGGCAGCACATTGTCAACCTGGAACAGTCGCACTTAAGGTTTCCCTGTGAAGCTTAATTGTTTTCAAAACATTTCAATAATTGGATGCTGGATAAGCTCATTGTAGGTCCTGGGGATTCGCTTTAGCCTCATACAATGAGACAAACACCAGTGCATGTCAATGTATACACACCATTTTATTGCTTCACAATGATAAAAAAAAAATTCCACTGAAGCTGAAGGTTTAATATATCGCGATAGATAGGTACTCGTGGTGCAGACAGAAATGTAGAGAAAATATACATAAGATGGCTGCTTTGTCTTTTACTCCAAATGGGCATGATGGCTTCAGAATTCGAACCACGAAGAAGCATGGGCATGTTACGGGGCATGTTGAAGTTGGACATTAACCAACAGATTCGTTATCAGCTCTAGTCTATATAGCGCAATCTTATCATTTCCCTTTTAGGACATAGCAGGTGTCTGTAGTTCAAAGAGTAGGCCTATTGTAGTTAGATCTTCAAAATGGATGCAGATACTATGGACAGAACATCAGAATCGCAGGCGGGAGATGGCGTAGAAAGAATATAAAGGACGACACGACACCGATGCGAGCCTGTGCACTGTAATTTACGCTAGAAGTACAAACTAAAAACAAAACAAAAATATGAGCATTTCCCTCACGGTGTTGTGGTAAAGTGACGAGATGAATCTACTATAGGATGTGAATATCCAATGTCACAGTGTAATTGAGACAAGGAAATCTGACATGGTTGTTGCGAGGAAAAGGAGAAGAAATGGCATCATCGTTGACATTAATTTACCATGTGGAAGTAGGACTAGTGACGAGGAAAAAAAGTGGAAAAATGTCAAGATTTCAAAAGAAAAATCATAAGCATTTGGACCATGAGAATTTTACTTGTACATATAATTATGGGAAGACTCGGAAGCATAACGAAGGCATTGGATGAATGGCCAGAAAAAAAAAACAACAACTAAATATCACATTGAATGCAGCAATTGCACAGAAGACGAAATTATTAGGAACAGCCAGAATATTGAGAAAAGTCCTTGAGTACTGAAAAACAACGACACGGAGAGACTCGGGTCATGGGTTTGACCTCTCTCGTGGGATGTAATTCGGCTCTGAGAACTGCCAATGCTTAAAGTGGAAAGTATGTGATAATAGTAATAATGATAATAACAAGGATGATAATGATAATAATTACAGTAACAAGAGTAGTATTGATAATTATGACAATGGTATAAATGATAATGATAATGATGAGGATGATAATGATGATAATACTGATAAAAAATAATGATAATAACAATAATAATAATGGTAATCATAATGATCATATTAATGATAATGACAATAACAATAATGATAATAGTAGTTAGTTAGTAAATAATAATAAAAATAATGATAATAATAATAGCGATAATAGAATACTAATGATGATAATAATAACAATAATGATAATAATAAGGGTAACAGAAATGGTAATCATAATAAGAATAAGAATAGTAGAATTAATAATTATAACAATGATAATGATACTAATAGTAATCAAATGATAATGATTAGAATATAATGATAACAATGATAATCATAATAATGATGATAATAATGATAGCAATATCAATAATGATTATGATGGTGATGGTGGTGTTGATAATGATAAAAATAATGATAGCAATAATGATAAAGATGATAAGAATAATAGTAATAGCAATAAAGATAATAATTATTATTATTATCACTATCACCACTATCAATAATAATGATGATAACGATAATGATAGTAATAATGATAATAATGATATTATTCATAATAATGATAACTATGGTTATAACTTTAATAATCATAACGGTTATAATAATGAAGATCAAAACAAAATCAAAGTAATAATAATAGTAATAATGATAATAATATATAATAATAAAAAGGAAAAATAAGAAAAGTAAAATAAACAATGATGACAAAAATCATAATAATGGTAATGATGATAATCATCATGATAATAATAATGGTGATGATGATGATGATGATTATAATAATAATAATAATAGTAATTAATAAATATGATTATAATAATAATAATATAATAATAACATTTACATCAATAATAATGATAGTGATGTTAATGATATTGATAGTAGTTTTAATAATGAAATCAATTGTGATAACGATAACAATGATACCACTACTAATAGAGGTCATGATACTTATAATAATAATGGTAATAATCGTGTTAATTTTGATAATGACAAAAACAATGATGAGTAAAAATAGTAATGAAAATAATACTGATAGAAATGATACTGATAATAACATTGATAATAACAGTAATGATGATAATTATGCCAATAATAAAAGCAAGGAATAATTATTACAATAGTAATGATAATTATAATAATGACAATTGTAATAATAAATGATTATAATGATTATTTTATATGATAATGATGGTTATATAATAATTATAGTAATAGTAATAATAATTATGACAGTGCCGATAATGATAACAAAAGTTGAAGTAATAATAATGATGATATTAGTAAAAATGATAATTATTATTATATCTATAATTACTGTAGCAATATAAACAATGATAATCTTAATGAAAACATTAATGATATCAATAATGATTAAACAATATTAATCATAATGATGAAAAAGATCATTACAATATATATATATATATATACAACAATAACAACAATGATGATAATAATAATGATAATAATAATAATAATAATAACAATAGCAATAATAATGATAATAATAATCATGCTAATTATTATAATGACAGCAAAGATAAGAATAATGATAATGATAACAGCAATTTGGATAACAAGCAAAGGAAGAAAATTAATAACAATGTCAAACACAAAAACAACAATGACAATAATTGCATTATGAAGAAGAATAACATAATTCTATTTCAGCCAAAGAATAAGAGAAATGT
>NW_020872283.1:5000-12500 GCF_003789085.1 Penaeus vannamei
GCTTGCTTGATGCACCACCATGCACAGGAGTTTTGGATGGAAGGACATCTTTGGCAGTGTACTTTAAGCCTTTTCGTGGGATTTTTTTTCTTTTCTTTATTCCCCTCCTTTCTTTTTTGCTTCCTTCTTCTCTGTCTTTTTTTTTTTTTGGGGGGGGGGTTTGTTGCTCTTCCCGTTTTCTTTTCTTGTTTCGTTCTCGTGGTTCTCCCGTGGGATGGTTTTGATTTTTTCTTGTTTATTTTCTTTCTTTTCTCTTTCTCTCTTCTCTTTTCTGACACTCCTTTTCTTCCTCGGGGTCTTTCTTTTTCTCGCTTTCTACTCTTCTTCCCATTCAGTATCTTCCCCTTCTTTGTCATCCCCCTCCATAACCCCTTCCCCAACCCCCTTCCCCCAATAACCCCCTTCCCCTCATAATCTTCTCCCATAGCCCCTTCCCCTCATAACCCCTCCCCCCAATAACCCCTCTCATAAACCCCCTCCCCCCCATAACCCCTCCCCCCATAAACCCCCTCCCTCATCCCCCCCTAAAACCCCCCCTTCCCCCCCATATCCCCTCCCCCTTGTAATGTGCTGCCTCGGCCGTACATAGTAAATTTTGCCCCTTTCATGTTCAACAAAAAGACTCCCATTGCAGTCTGCAGGTCTTTTGTTCCGGCGATGAAAAAATGTATTGTTCTTGAAGAATTTTTGTTTTGGCTTCCATTGTTCTGTAATGAAGTCCTTAATTGTTCGCCTTTTTATCAGAAAGCAGTAAAATTACTGTTTCTGTTCGAATGTCTATCCAGGGAATTAGTCGCTGGATTTTGGTGAATTTGGGACAGTAAAATGTGGCGGGTCTTCTCCCTAGAGTTTGACGTCCGGGATTATTGGCACTGACGATTTGTGGACAACTGGGAACGACTCTTTTTTTTTTTTCTTTTTTTCTTCTTTTTCTTTGTCTTTTTTTTCTTTCTTTTTGGGGGGCTTTTCCTTTTTCTTTTTCTTTTTTTGTTTTTTTTTTAGGTTTTGTTTTCTTTTCGCGTTTTTTGTTTGTTTTGTTTGTTTTGATTTACTTCGATATCGTTCTTCTTTTTCCGGAGAAATGTTTGTTTTCATGTGTTGTGTGCGTGTGTGTGTGTGTGTGTGCGTGTGCGTGTGGTGTGTGTGTGTGTGTGGTGTGTTGTGTGTGTGTGTGTGTGTGTGTTGTGTGCGTGTGTGTGTGTGTGTGCGGCGTGTGTGTGTGTGTGCGTGCGTGTGTGTGTGTGTGTGCATAGCGATGGGTAGAGGGGAAGGTTTAAAGGTGTAATCACGTGGACTCTGAGCGATATCATGGAATTTTATTTCGGATCACAGTCTGGGAAGAAGCGAAAACATAGATAATGAATAAACGATATCAAGAGAAAATAGATGAGGAGAGAGAGAGAGAGAGAGAGAGAGAGAGAGAGAGAGAGAGAGAGAGAGAGAGAGAGAGAGAGAGAGAGAGAGAGAGAGAGAGAGAGAGAGGGAGGGAGGGAGAGAGAGAGGAGAGATAGAAAGAAAAAGAGAAAGAAGGGAGAGAGAGGAAGGCAGAGAGATAAAAGAAAGAATATATGTGGTGAATGTTGCCGCTTTTCCTTAAGTTTACACCAGGGAGGAGTGTTAATGCTCGAATAGTTGTGGTGTAAGAAGTTTATACACCCAAAAGGCGTTAATATCTTGCTGCAGCCTCTTCTCTCTCTCTCTCTCTCTCTCTCTCTCTCTCTCTCTCTCTCTCTCTCTCTCTCTCTCTCTCTCTCTCTCTCTCTCTCTCTCTCTCTCTCTCTCTCTCTCTCTCTCTCTACCTTTATCTCTAACTCTCTCTCTCTACCTCTACCTCATCGTCGTCGCCCCTCCTTTCTTTCTCCCCCTTTCCTCCTCCTCCTCTTCCTTTTCCCCCTCCCCCTCCCCTTTTCCCCCTCTTCCTCCTCTTCGACCTCCCCTTTTCCTCCTCCTCCCCTCCTCTCGCCGCTGTTGATGCAGAGGGCCACAGCGTCCGGGACAAGCTTGTGCGATCGTCCATTTTTCCTCGGGCGAGTCTCATGGAGTTAGCTGGATTAAGTGAAAATAGTTGGCTAAAACAGTCGAATGGGCGGACGTTAATGTAGGCAGCTCATATGTTGTCTTAATTGTGTGCACGCGAGTTACTCCGGGGAGGGGGAGGAGGGGAGGAGGGGAGGGAGGGGGGAGGATGGGTGGGATGGGGAGGGTGGGATGGAGAGGGAGGGGGGGTGAGGGATGAGGGTGGGATGGAGAGGGAGAGATGGGGTGGGAGGGAGGAGGGGAGGGTAGATGGAGGGAGAGGGGTGGAGAGGAGGCAGATAGGGAGAGGGGGTGAGGAGGTAGGGAGAGGGTGAGGAGGTAGGGAGAGGGAGAGGGAGAGGAGGAGCGAGATAGGGAGGGTGAGGAGGAGGTAGGGAGAGGGGTTGGGTATTATAGGAAAAGGCGGTGATGGAGGAAGGGAGGAGGAGAGGGAAGGGGAGGAGGAGGTTGAGGGATAGATAAGGATAGATAGAAAGATAAGGCGCGAGGGTAAATAGAGGATGGAGGAGGAGGAGGAGGTGGGTGGCTGGTGGTGATGTTGGAGAAATGAGAAAGAAAAAGAAGGAGATAGGAGGAGGGAGGAATGGAGGATAGGGAATAAAGATGTGACAAAGGAATAGAAGATTGGAAATTATTGATTTGTGTTGTGCGTGAGTTTGTAGGAGAGAGAGAGAGAGAAGAGGGTGTGTGAGTGAGAATCGATAAATAAGGACGTAGAGAGAAGAAAAAACAGAATAGAAGAGAAATCCTTTCCGAACATGTAACTGAAAAGAAAAGAAAGAAATATATTAGGGAGAAGAACAAGACGAAAAAGAGAGACAAAGGAAAAAAATAGAAGTAACGAGAAAAAAATTAAACGAAAGAAAGAGGGAAAAGATTACAAAGGAAGAAAGCGACGAAGGAAAGAGAGAGGGAGAGCGCAGAGCAAGCAAAAAAAACAAACAAACAAACAAACAAAAAAGGCATAAGTGAACTCTCCGTTTTTCCAGCTAATCGAGAGCATGCACCTTGTTTACACACTCCATGCATGAGGCTGAGCAGCGGCCACTCTTGTCATGCAGGGCAGGCACTGGACGGGGGGAGGAGGAGGGGTGGGGGGGGGGAGGGGGTTAAAGAGTAGAGAAGAGGAGAGAGAGGCACGAGGAGGGAAGATATAGTGTGACGTCATGGGTTCGTCAGGAAGGAAAGAGGGGGGGGGGAGAGGGAGGATGATGACGTCATAGTGTGTGCGGCAGTGACGTGGAGGGAGCGAGTAACACGTGTAGTGGGAGGCGAGGATGTGTACACTCCGGGACGCTGGTCGTGTACATCTGTTCGTCCCCTTTTTTTATTTTTTTTTTTTTAGACTCGCTTTTTTAAAGACTCTTTTTCCAGGGGTTTCGTTTTTTTCTTTCTTCCTCCCTTTTTTAAAAATTCCTTTCGGTTTTTGTTTTTAATTTTAGGGGGAATAAGTGTCGAATTTCAGGGCCAAGGCGAGATGGAGTCCCCCTGATGCTTTAATTTAGCAAGGGACATCACAGCTGACTTTGATGTCTTCATTTAAGTTGAATATGTATCGCCACGTCGTTATGCGTGGCGGGCCGTCGCGTTATGATTATTTGTATTTATATTTCGTGTTTCCCAAAAGAAATCTGCGCGTTTGTTTGTTTTGTTTTATTATTTGGTGCGTTTATTTACGTTTGTGTTTCGTGTTTCTAGAATGGAGCTGTTTTTGTTTGGTTATTTATTTATATTACACGTAGGAGCGGACGCACACTGTTACCAGATCCATCGGGGAACGAAAACAATAGAGAAAAGCGCCATTTATTAACACGTGGTGCTTTAGGGACACACGGCAGGCAAGCGAAAGAGAGGGACGGCGGAGGGGGAAAAAAAAGAGAGCTGGGGGGAAAAAAAGAGAGGGAAGTGTAAAGAGGGGATTAAAAAATGGAGGGGAAACAAAGAGAAACGCGGAAAGATTTTGTGTGAGAGGAGGCCGGCGGGATGAGGCTTGGAAATGTTGTACCGTAGGTTCTGGCTACAGTGATCACTTCCTGCTCATTTAACCCTTTCTTTAGCGACGCCGCGCTGCCGGGGACATGATCAATGGCCTGCCTGCATGGAAACACGTCGTACCGCACGGGGAATGCTAACACGGGTGTTTAGACCAATAGGCTGAAGGCTGCAACAGCATGGCTTGGCGCACCTCTTCGGCCCCTTAACCCTTTCGGCATCCTTTTCCCTTTAAAAAGATAGTTTCCCTTCCTGCGCTGCGGCGAGATTTGGGTAAGTGGGGGAAGGTGTAATGAAAGGATTCTTTTTTGAGAGAGGGAGGGTGGGAGGAAGAGGGGGCAGGGAGAATGGGGGAGAGGGAGAGGGTTAAAAGAGAGAGAGAGAGAGAGAGAGAGAGGAGAGAGAGAGAGAGAGAGAGAGAGAGGAGAGAGAGAGAGAGAGAGAGAGAGAGAGAGAGGAGGAGAGAGAGAGAGATTGGAGGTGATAATACTCCAATATGTAAACAGCTTTTTTCTGAAACTCCAATATTCTTTTTCTATCGCTTACATGTAACATCCAAGTTTCAAGCTCAGTCTCAGCGTGCGCCTCTCTCTCTCTCTCTCTCTCTCTCTCTCTCTCTCTCTCTCTCTCTCTCTCTCTCTCTCTCTCTCTCTCTCTCTCTCTCTCTCTCTCTCTCTCTCTCTCTCTCTCTCTCTCTCTCTCTTCTCACACACACAACACACACACACACACACACACACACACACACACACACACACACACACACACACACACACACACACACACACAACACACACACTTACGCGTCGGTATTTGTTATTGTATAGTGGATATTTAGGTAGACCTTTTATTCACAGACGGGTATACACATTTATGTTGTTATTTTTATTTGAAACTCGCTGCTGGCTTGGGTCGTCGGCGAGGGTACGGTTCCCCCTGCGCCTTCCTCTCCTTGGGTGTGTGTGTGTGTGTGTGTGTGTGTGTGTGTGTGTGTGTGTGTGTGTGTGTGTGTGTGTGTGTGTGTGTGTGTGTGTGTGTGTGTGTGTGTATGTGTGTGTGTGTGTGTATTAATATATGTATATATATATATATATATTATATATATATATATATATAATATATATAATATATATATATATATATATATTATAATATATATTATATATATAATATAATATATATATATATATATATATATTATATATATATATATATACGTTATTTATAAACGTAACCTTTATAATAGCAACGTTAATTGTAGGTAGCTGAAAAAATATAGAGATACGTCAGGAAATTGGAAGTTCGAACATGTTAATGATTTAATGTCAAATGTCAGCTTTAATTGGAAAGTCTTTTATGTGTGTTTGATCAGTCAGGATAAATGTTATTGTTTAAAATGAGTGCCACATTGCATGTTTCACGCTGCAACATGTCCGACGCCCCGGGAAGAAATTATATTGCCTCGATCGCATTTCTGAGAGAGGGAGAGGGAGAGGGAGAGGAGAGGGAGAGGGAGAGGAGAGGGAGAGGGAGAGGGAGAGGGAGAGGGAGAGGGGAGGGAGGGGGAGGGAGGGAGAGGGAGAGGGAAGGGAGAGGGAGAGAGAGAGAGAGAGGAGAGAGAGAGAGAGAGAGAGAGAGAGAGAGGAGAGAGAGAGAGAGAGAGAGAGAGAGAGAGAGAGAGAGAGAGAAGAGAGAGAGAGAGAGGGAAAGAGAAAGAAAGAGAGAGAGAGAGAGAGAGAGGAGCGAAAGAGAGAGAGAGAGAGAGAGAGAGAGAGAGGAGAGAGAGAGAGAGAGAGAGAGAGAGAGAGAGAGAGAGAGAGAGAGAGAGAGAGAGAGAGAGAGAGAGAGAGAGAGAGAGAGGAGAGAGAGAGAGAGAGAGAGAGAGAGAGAGAGAGGAGAGAGAGAAGAGAGAGAGAGAGAGAAGAAGAGAGAAAGAGAAAGAGAAAAACAAAAGAAAACATACAAACAGAAACAGAACTAGCGAAGGAGAAAGATCATAAGCATAAGAGAAAAGGGAGAGAGCAAGAGAAAGAGAAATGGATACGTAGAGAGAGAGAGAGAGAGAGAGAGAGAGAGAGAGAGAGAGAGAGAGAGAGAGAGAGAGAGAGAGAGAAGAGAGAGAGGAGAGCGAAAGAGAGTGAGAGAGAGTACGCGCGCACGACCGTCTCCGTGGCACTCCCCATCCCTTGTCATTTATCATATTATGCGTATTGATTTTCTCCTCTGAATGATACACTCTATTTCTACCCTACATGGTCGCAGCGGCACCGCGCCCTCCCTGCTCGCTTATCCTTGCACCGTGCCGTACCGTACCTGCTTTCCCTCTCCTTTCTGTCTTCTTCTATTCTTCTTATCCTCGTTTGTCCTTCTTGTCTTTCTGTTTTCGTCTGTTCTTGCTCCCTCTCCTTTCTGTCTTCTTCTATTCTTCTTATCCTCGTTTGTCCTTCTTGTCTTTCTGTTTTCGTCTGTTCTTGCTCCCTCTCCTTTCTTGTTTTCTATTCTTCTTATCCTCGTTTGTTCTTCTTGTCTTTCTGTTTTCGTCTGTTCTTGCTCCCTCTCCTTTCTGTCTTCTTCTATTCTTCTTATCCTCGTCCTTTGTCTTTTCTGTTTTCGTCTGTTCTTGCTCCCTCTCCTTTCTGTCTTCTTCTATTCTTCTTTTTTTTCTTCTTCTATCCTCGTCTGTCCTCCTTGTCGTTCTGTTTTCGTCTGTTCTTGCTATTTTCGTATATCCTCCTTATATTCTCTATCCTTTTTTATCGTCTTGTGTTCTTGCTATCTTCTTCTGTCCTTCTTATATTCCCTGTCCTTTTTATCTTCCTCTATTCTTCGTATATTCTTCTGTCCTCCTTATCTTCGCTATTCTTTTTTCTCTTCCTTGTCTTCCTTTTCTTTCTCTATCCTCTCGCTGCGTTTCATTCTTTTCTTTCCCTTCCTCCTATTCTCCATTTATTTTTTTTTCATCGTGTTTTATCCATCGTATATCTGCCCTTTTCTTTGTGTTTCTTTATTTATCGCGTACCCTTCCTTTTCCTCTTTATTCCTGTCTTTTCCTCTTTATTCCTGTCTTTTCCATCCCTCTATCCTACCCTGCTAAACCCCTGTCACTGTCAAATCTACTTCGAAGGTTGAAGCGAATCCCTGTGTGCCTGTTTCGCTGTTTGTAGCGGTTTTGCGCTCTTCATTTCTGCTAAGGAAAGCGTGTCATTGCACTATATAGCAGGTGATCGAACCGAGCTTGCTGTTTTGGGTTTAAAAGGATTTTTTTAAAAATGTGTGTGTGTTTGTGTTTGTGTGTGTGTGTGTGTGTGTGTGTGTGTGTGTGTGTGTGTGTTTGTGTGTGTGTGTGTGTGTGTGTTTTACGTATGGATCTTTTAGATACGTGAGTGCGTCAGAGATGTGCGTATCTGCGTGTGTGCGTGGGCGGGCGTGTTTACAGTGCGCGAGATTCTCACCCCCCCCCCCCCCACCGCT
>NW_020872283.1:18536-21036 GCF_003789085.1 Penaeus vannamei
GTGAGGGTCGGTTCCGCAGGCAGGGAGGGTGGGATGCGCCCTCGTCCCGCCAAATGGTGCTATAATGGTTTGAGATATAGGAGAAAATTATTGCCAGATGTGGTCTTTGTTCCGTCATTAAGGCTTGGGCTCTCTCTCCTCTCCTTTTTCTCTCTCCTTTCTTCTCTTTTCTCTTCTTTTCTATCCTTTCTCTTCTCTCTTTTCTCTCTCTCTTTTCTTCTCTCTCTTTTCTCTCTCTCTCTACCTCCCATCCACCTTTCCCCTTCCGTTATTCTCTCTCCCCTACTTCCCTTTTCCTTTCCTCTTCCCCCTTCCCCCTTTTCTACCCTGAACTTTAAGGATTTAGATATGATGGGTAATTCTGACGTGGATTCAGTTGCCGATCCTCATCTGTCTCTTCTGATATTCATCTGTCCCTGTCCCTATCCTTGCTCTTGTCCTATCCCTTGATTCCGTCTCCGTCCCGTTTCAAGTTACTATCCTCTCCCTTTCTCTATCCCCTTCTCTGTCTTTTTCCATGTCATAAGTCCCGTTTCACATCCTGTTACTGTCTCCTCTTCTCCTCCCATCCCTATCCTCCGACGCTCTTTCTCCGTCCGCCGATCCCCTTCTCGATCCTTCCCCCATCCCTCTCGCTCCCAACCCATCCCTCTCTCCTTCCCTTTCTCCCAATCCTCCTCTCCCCTACCCAACCACTTCTCCCCTCCCACCCCTCCTCCCCTCCCAACACCTCCCAAACCCCTCTTCACCCTCCCAACCCCTCCTCTCCCCTCCTCAACCCATCTCTCCCTTTCCCCCCTTTCTCCTTCCCTCCAACGCCATCCCTCTCCCCTCCCTACCCCTCCCTCCCTCCCTTCCCTTCCCTCCCAACCTCCTCTCCCCCCAACATCCCCATACACCTCCCCTTCCTTCTCTCCTCCCCCTCCTCCCTCCTTCCCCTCCCCAAGCGGAACGAGGGGGGGCGAGGGGAAAGCCACACGGCGAGGGAAGGGGCCGGGGCGATGGCTGCTGATGGACACTTGTTTCGCCATCTCCTTGATCTCGTGTCTACTTTACCTTCCACTTAAGTAAACGAGGCCGTCCTCATATCGTCGTTTAGTCAGAGGGGCCACGTGGCACGGGTTTGTTTTGATTGGTGTCTTGTTTGTTTATGTGATTGTGTGTTTTCTTGTTTTGTTGTTTTTTTATTTTGTGTGGGTGGGTGTGTTGTGTTCTGTTTATTTTAGGCCTTTCACTTTTTTTTCTCCTGTTCTCTCTCCCTCTCTCTCTCTCTCTCTCTCTCTCTTCTTCTCTCTCTCTCTCTTCTCTCTCTCTTCTCTCTCTCTCCCTCTCTCTCTCTCTCTCTCTCTCTTCTCTCTCTCTCTCTCTCTCTCTCTCTCTCTTCTCTCTCTCTCTCTCTCTTCTCTCTCTCTCTCTCTCTCTCTCTCTCTCTCTCTCTCTCTCTCTCTCTCTCTCTCTCTCTCTCTCTCTCTCTCTCTCTCTCTCTCTCTCTCTCTCTTCTCTCTCTCTCTCTCCCTCTCTCCCTCTCCTCTCTCTCTCTCTCTCTCTCTCTCTCTCTCTCTCTCTCTCTCTCTCTCTTCATATCTTTCTTTCTTTTGAATTTTGAAAGGAATTATTTTCTTTCATTCCAAAAAGCAGTTTAGGTACTTATTCCACACACACAAGTTTTGTCTAGCGTCTTCAAGTCACTTTTTTTTAAGGAATAAATTATTAGCAAGGAGAATCAGGGTGTAGGAAGAGGGGGGGGGTAAAGGGGGAAGGGGGTGCTACGTGTCCTCCCCCCCCCCCTTTGTTGTTGCTTGATTTAATACTCGGTAGGTATTGCCCTTATTGATGTTATGGTCGTTAATGATAGCGTTTGCGGTTGTTATAACATGCTTATAATTTTTCGTTGTCTCCCCCCCCTCCCCCAACTCGGTAGTTGTTAGGACGGGGGGGGAGGGGGAGGGGGGGAGGGGGAAAGGGGGGAAAGGGGGAGAGGGAAGGGGGAAAGAGGGGGAGGGGAAGGGGGAAGAGGGGGAGGGGGAGGGGGAAGGGGGGAGGGGAAGGGAAGGGGGGGGGGGGGAAGTCCGGATGAATAATTCAAGCTAATTATATTTTCAAATAATCAAATGCTAGGGTTTGCATGCGATTCGTGTGTGCGTGTCTCTTTGCGTGCGTGCGTGCGTGCGTGCTTGCAATCATTCGCAGTAATGTTGGATATTTTTTTTTTCTCTCTCTCTCTCTATCCCTCCAAAATGATACGTTGGGTCCAGTAAATATAGCAGACAATTATATTTTATAGATCGCTTAGTTCAATCAGGGGAAGGGAATGAGTAAATTTAGCGTCTTGTACAGCTTTATCTTTTAAATTATTCTTTCTTGTTTTCATCTTGTCTTTCTTCCTTCCTTCCTTCTTCTTTTTCTTTCCTTTTTCCTTCCTTTTTTTTCCTTCCTTCCTTTTTTCTTTCCTTCCTTCCTTCCTTCTCTTTCCTTCCTTCCTTCCTTCTTCTTTTCTTCC
>NW_020872283.1:26036-33536 GCF_003789085.1 Penaeus vannamei
ATTTTCCGGTGCTTTTAACGTCATTGGAAAAGAATGTTGATGTTAAGGTAGGAAATTGTAGCTAAAATCAATTGAAATTTCGTTAGATAATTATTTTGATCTGAATTATCTTACGTAATGTAGTAAGGGACTATTGTGGAGCCAAAGAAGAGATGGAAATGGGAGATAAAGAGAGGAGAAAGAGAGATAAAAGAATAGAGAGAGAGAGAGAAGGAATGAGTGAAGGAGAGAGAATAAATAGATCCTTTTTTTTACATATAGGAATTGAGTTGTCTCACGAAAGGTTATTTTCGACTTTTTTTATTTCAAATTATGGTGATTACGTAAGCAATTTATGATTTTTAATTCGAGTTATACACGACAATCGGATCTTCTTTTAATGATTCTGTGTTCGCTTTGGTGTAACTGAAGTCTGCCTTCCTGTCAGGACATTACCGGCTTGGATGTTTACCGTTTGTGTGTGTTGTGTTGGACGGGGGGGCGGGGGGTAGGATGATTTGGGTTATGTCCTTGTTGCATTGGCTCGTTTTGTTTATCTTTTTGATTTCTTCTTTGTTTCTTTATTTCTCTCTTCTCTTTCCCTCTTCTCTCGCTCTCGCGTTCTCTCGTTTTCTCTCTCTCTCTCTTCTCTTTCTTTCTTTCTCCTCTCGTTTCTCCTCTCTCCCTCTCTCCCTCTCTCCCTCTCTCCTCTCTCCCTCCTCCTCCTCCCTCCCTCCCCTCCCTCCCTCCCTCATTCCCATCACCCTTTCCCCCTCTCCCCTCTCCCATACACTCCCTCAGTGATGGAATCTCCGTTTACGAAATTCCTGCGTTTGCAAAGGCCCCTCGAGTGTCTCCAGCGGCGTGGATTCCTGAAAGATTCTTGGGTAGTGTCTTAAGATTGGAATTTACATGGTATCGATCGGGCACGCGCTCAACCCCGATTAACTGAACTGCCTCGTCCGCTTATTGAACATCCTTTGGTCGGATTCACTTTCGCTTTGCGATCGGGTCGGAAAGGGGGAGAGGAGGGAGGGGGAGGTGGGAGGGAGGGGAGGTGGAGAGGAGGAGGGGGAGGAGGGGTGGATGACTCAAAAGAGAAAGAGAGAGAGAAGGGGGGTGGGAGAGAGAGGGAGAGGGGGATGAATGACGCAAGAGGGAGAAGATGAGGAAGAGAGAGAGAGAGAGAGAGAGGAAAGAAACGGTGATAATCTTACATAAAAGAAAAAAAACGCATGAGCATTCACACGATCATAGTTTGCGCGCTGAAATGTTCACCGAAGAATGCCGTTCGCCGAGAGACCTGGGACGCCGCTATAGCGAGGTCACCGACGGTTTTCAAAAGGATTGGTGTCAGGTCGTCTTGGGTCGGTGCCGTGTCGTAGGTGTCAATTCCGGGTCGTTTTTGCTTCCGTGTCGTGTCGTGGGCGTTGGTTCAGGGTCGTTCTTGCTATCGGACGTTTAATCCGGGTCGTGTTATCGATGTCGAGTCGTGGGCTTTAATTCCGGGTCGTTCTTGCTTCCGTGGCGTGTCGTGGGCGTCGGTTCGGGTCGTGGGCGTTGTCGTGTGTGGGTCGTTCGTGTCGTCTCTTTTGGGTCGTCTTGGCGGGGTGTCAGGCTGGCAGGGGGGGGAGAGGCAAATCAAGAGATATATATAGGAAAAAGGGGAATAGGATGTCTATAGGAGTCGTTGGTGCGTAGTGTTGGGTTATAGGAAACAAAGATTAAGATTATAGGTTACTCTATCTGTCTATCGGTCTATTTGTCATATCTAATTTAATTCGTATGCCCTTTGTAGTCTACATCTGTTTATTTCCTTCCGGGGATTCTTACTTCTGTTTTCCTCTTCCATTTTCGTTTTCATTTCTATCTCTTAGTCTTGTCTATGTCTTATTTCCCCCTCCTACTTTTCTCTTTTTTTTCGTTCTCTCTCCCTGTCTTCCGTCTTTCATTAGCACAATATTCCATTTCCCTCTCCTTCCTTCCCTTGCATTTCCTCCTTCCTTCCGTGTCCATGATCCTCCTGTGTGTTCTCCCTTCCCTCCCATCTCCTTTTCTTCCTCGCCCTTCCTCTCTTCCTTCCATTCTTTTTCCGTTTTTCTTTTCTTCTCTCCCTTTTCCTGCTTCCCCTCCATCTCCCATCCACTGTCTCTTCCTACGTCCCTTCTCCTCTCTTTTCTTCCCTTCCTCCCTCCCTTCCTTCCTCCTTTCCTCCTCTTCCCCTCTTCCCATTCCTTCCCCTATTCTCCCTCCCTCTCCTCCCCTTCTCCTCTCCCTTCTCCCTCCTCCCTCCCTCCCCTCCCCCTCCCCTTCTTCCTCCTACCTCGCCTCCCCTCCTTCTCCCCTCCCTTCCCTCCCTTCTCCCCCTCCTCTCCCTCTCCTCCTCCTTCTCCCCTCTCTCCCTTCTCCTCCCTCTCCTCCCTCTCTCCCCCCTCTTCCCTCTCTCCTCCCTCCTCTCTCCTCCCTTCCTCCACTTAGCAGGGACATAATTCAGGACTACAGCCGAGTCTTATTATAGCTGAGACAAGAGCATTAGATCCCCTAATTCCCCGCCCGCCACTTCTTTCGTTTATTGTGCTCTAAATGTACATTTTTTAACGGATGCTTTTTCATATTTATTTGCGTTTAATTTCCCTTGGGTTGTTTCCGAAAATGTGGTGATGGAATTTTTATTGTATCCCGGAATCAGTTAATGTTTAAAAAGATGTTTGTTTGTTGTTTCGGGTTTCTGTTATTGCGCGGCACGACTCGCGTTTTTTTCTTTCTTTTTTTCACTTTTGTTTTTAGTTGTGCAAGGGTTCGGATTGGAAGAGGTTCGGGGTGGGTTTTAGTGATTTGCTTGTCTGTTTGTTTGTGTGTGTATTTGTTTTTGTATTTGTGGATTGTAGGTGGGGATGGCACCTCTTTGAGTGCACAAGTCCGTGCTTAAACTGGCTTACGCTAAGCAAAAGAGCTCAGCGGGGATTTATTATTATGGAATGCTCGCCAGATTGTGGTGCAGTGTACCAAACGATTCATCAGAAGCCACTTTCTGTTACTTTGTTGGAGTTGACGGTAATATTTTACGGTACTTAAGGTACAAAGCGAGCAGGTTTGTTTATTACAGCAGGTGAACTTTAAGGACTGCATGACACTCGTGAGTAGAAATCCACGCTGTGTACTCGTATTGGGTATTAGAAAATGACACAGCCTTGCACAGCGCCCGGGGTGTTCCTTTACAGCTGTTCTGTGTTTGTATTCAGGCTAGCGTAATCAAGAGATCAGGGGTCGTGAGAAGAAATTGTGGGAGTTCATTACTTATGATGCATCGATATGTCTGCAGCTCTGCATGTAATGCATGGTAATACAGCGGCCATTGACCCAACTTGACCTGGCCCCGGAGGTGGAAAGGGAAGACCTATCCCATCACATTCTTCGTTCCTTCTTTCCCCTCGGAAAAAAGGTCCCCTCGGGGTTTTTTGAGTAATGTTACCAGGGCTCCTCGTGCGCGTTTGGGGAAAAGAGTTGAAGAAACTTTTAAATGGAAAGAGATCGTGTTTAGATGCGTCTGGAAGAATGTTGAGAATGGCGTTTGAGGATATATACGAGCGGGGAATGTATGATGCCAAAGTCGTGGCGCGATAAGGCATTCATAAAAATCCATAAAAATACGGAGGGAAGTCGCTCGTTCTGGCAACTGTTGGGGACTCCTTGAAGGGTACTGCGCCTCCTCTCTACCTGGGCCAACTCCCCGACTTCCACGTCACATCCTGCAGCCAATCAGGCACCTTGTGATTCTTGTCGTCATGTTAATCCGACCAATGAGCGCGATCTTACATCCTGACGTCACGCCAGCTGCACCAATGAGAGAGCTCATTGATTCCACTGGGGCGAGATGAGAGTTGTGATTGGTCGGAGGTTGTCAGTCTTGTTCCAACTTGTTAGCCTGAGCCACTCATCGACTCGGAGGGAAAGTAAGCAACAAGGTGTTTCAATACTTATATGTAGTGTATAACAAGTTGACGGAGGGAGAGAGCGCTCTTGCCGGGAGGGGGGAAAAAATGGATGTAGTTTCGCATGATAATAGCATTTAAAAAGGGAATTATCATGAAAATAGCTTTTCCCTCCTTTCTTCAAAGGGGGGAAGCATTATACCGGAATAATCTTAGAGAAAATTGCATTATACTCGCGTTTTTGATCGATGCCATGGAGCAAGTTCTTAAGAGATTTGCTTAGTGGAAGTATCCGACTCAAGACCTTTCAGGCGCACCTTCTTTGTATAGGTTGATAGCATCGTTTTTTTTTTTTTCTTTGGCTAATATGATGTTTTTTATTGGTTCTTTAGAGTTGTTTTTTATTATTCCTATTGTTATTTTTATTAGTGTTATCATTATGTTGTTATTGTTATTGGTATTGTTGTTAGTATTATTTTTCAACATCATTAGTATTATTTTTTAATATTATTATTAGCATTATTATGATTATCTTCGTATGTTCGTATTTTTTTTTTTTTTTCATATTTTCCTCCTGTCTCCTTCTCTCTCTTCCTCCCTCCCATTTGCTTCTCCCCTCCTCCCTCTTTCCCCCCCCCTCCTCCTCTCCTCCCCCTCTTTGCCTCCCCCTCCTCCTCCCCCCCTTCCCCCCCTCCTCCTCTCCTCCTTGCCCCCCCTTCTTCCTTCTCCAAGCCCGGTGGGATCTGTAATGACTTATGATGGAGTGATTCCTGCACTGGGCGGGACGTGCTATGTGTGTACCCTCACCCTCACTCCCCTCTCATTCCCTCCTCCCTTCCCTCGCCCTCTTATTCCCCTCACTCTCCCCTCACCCTTTCACCACTCAACCTTTTTCCACCTCTTCTTCATCTCCTCTCCTTCCCTCTCATTCCACCTCCACCTCTCCCCACCCTCCTCCTCTCACCCCCCCCCCTCCCCCTCTCACCCCCCCCTCCCCTTTCACCCACCCCACCCTCTCTCCTCTCCACCCCCATCTCTCGTCACCCACCCCCACCCTCCTCCCCTATCGCCAACCCCACCCTCTCCCCTATCGTCACCCCTCCTCCCCCTATCACCCCACCCACCCTCCCCCCCTCTTCCTCCTCATCCCCCAACCAGCCTCCTCTCGGGGGGGGGATGCGTGGAAAGACACCTTCGTAGTGTTCTTAAAGATTTTTTTTAAGGAAATGCTTCGATGAACGAAAGAAAGGACAAGAATGCCTTTTCGTGTCGGCTTTTCTCGTCTCGCGTCTTGTTGTTGTTGTTGTTGTTGTTGTTGTTGTTTTGTTGTGATGAAATTCGCCGGAAGGGAATGACGCGTCGGGGTTTTTCTTTTTCTTTGTTATTAGTGATATTTTACTCATTATTATCGTTGTTATTATTATCATTATTGTTGTTGTTATTATTATTATTATTATTATTATTATTATTATTAATTATTATTATTATTATTATTATTATTATTATTATATTATTATTATTATTAATAATATATATTATTATTGTGATTTATTATCATCATCATCATCATTATTATTGTTGTTGTTGTTATTGCTATTATTATCATCTTCATTATTATGTGTGTGTTTTTGTGTTTGTTTGTGTGTGTGTGTGTCTGTTGTGTGTTTGTTTGTTTGTGTGTGTGTGCGTTTGTGTGTGTGTGTGTGTGTGTGTGTTTTTGTGTGTTGTGTGTGTGTGTGTGCGTGTGGTGTGTGTGTTGTATGTTTGTTTTACATGCGTTCGTGTATGTGTTTGTTTTTATTTGTGAGAAAGGGGGGGGGGAGAAAGGGGGATTGGGCGACCCTACACTTGTCTGAGGATTTAAATGTGATTACGCAAGCTACTAAAAACTTTCCTGGGAAGAAGTTTCCCGGACGAAATGAAGTTTGTGCCTGGCGGATACTTCAGTCTGTACGGGCGGGGTAGGGGAAGGGAGGGTAGGGGGGGGGGGAGCGGGCAGAAGGGTGAGGGGGGTAGGAGTAAAGGGGAGAGGGTGGGGAAGGGGGAGAGGAAGGAGAGGGTGGATAGGGGTGGGGAGGGAAAGGAGTAGGAAAGGAGGGGGGGGAGGGGAAAGGGGGTAGGGGGTGGGGGAGGGGAGGGAGGATAGGGAGGATGGAGGGAGGAGGAGGAGGAGAGGAGGGGGGGGTGGGGGGAGGGGAGGAGAGGAGGAAAGGGGGGGGTAGGGATGGGGAAGGGGGGAGAGTTGAAAGGGGACAGGGGGCTAGGGGAGAGGGGACGGATGGCTTTGAAGAGTTTCTGACAAGACCTCAACAACCTTTTAGGGCAGCGATCAGATACTAGGTGGGAGGGGGGGGGGGGGGTAAGAGTGAGGGGGGTGGTGCTTGGGTCACTTTTTGTATCTTTTTAGGTCTTTTGGGGGTCTTTAAGGGAGAAAGAGGGGAGTGTGAGAGGGTGTAAAAGAAAATAGTGCTTCTCTGGGTATTTCTGGGCATACATTTGATAGATAAGTAGATAGATTGATGGATAAAAAGATCGTGACTAAGATCTGCAATTGCTTATTCTGAAAGTTAGTCCGCGTGTCGAGGAAATCGAATTCCAGCTGCCTTCTCGCCCTCTCCCTCTCCCTTCTCTCCTTCCCGTTCTCCCTCCCCTCTTCCTATACCCCTTCTCTCTTCTCCTCTCCGTTCCCCTCTCTTTTTCCCTTCCCCCCCTCTCTCCCTCTCTCCCCTTCCCCCACCTACCCTCCCCCCCTCCCTTTTCTCTCCCTTTCTCCCCTTTCCCTCCCTTTCCCCTTTCCTCACCCTTTCCTCCTTCCCCCTTTCCCTCCTTTTCCCCCCTTTCCTCACCCTTTCCCTCCCTTTCCCCTTTCCCTCACCGCTTGTCACCTTTCCCCTTCCCCTTCCCCTTTACTCCCTTTCCCTTCCCCCTTTCCCTCCTTCCCTCCCTTCCCCCTCTTTCCTCCCTCCCTCCCCTTTCCCTCTCCTTTCCCTCCCTTCCCCCTTTCTCACCTTCCTTCCCCCTTTCATCACCCTTTCCCTCCTTTCCCCTTTCACCCTCACCTCCTCCCCTCTCTCCCTTTTCCCCCTTTTCCCTCCCCTCTCTCTTTTCCCCCTTTTCCCCTCCCTTCCCTTTCCTCACCCTTCCCCTTCCCCCTTGCCTCTCTCCCTTTTCCCCCTTTCCCCCCCTCTCTCTCCTTTTTCCCTCCCTTTTACCCTTCCCTCCCTGCAACCCCCGACAAGTGGACATCCGCACATCTCGGCCATCGGTGGGATCAGCTGTGCAGTCTCAGGGAATCGGACGCTTGGGATGTCCGGCGCTGCGTGGAGTCCGGGATTCTTGGAAGGACTCCGTTTCCCGGCCGTTTTCGGGCGCCTTCCCGGATGGGGGGGAGGAGGGAGGGAGGGAGGGAGGGAGGAGAGAGGGGAGGGGGGGTTTGGAGGGAAGGAGGGGAGGAGAGGAGGGGGAGTTACGTCTGTTTGGTTAGATCTCTGTCTGTTCTCTCTCTCTCTATCTGTCTATCTATCTATCTGTCTATGTATCTATCTCTGTTTTTTCTTCTCTTCCTCTCCCAATCTTTCTCTCTCTCTCT